>PPKI02000084.1:0-45592 GCA_003707645.2 Ogataea trehalophila
GATGCTGGTCTTTCTCGTGCTCCTAGTGAATTTGGGATCTACTCATTTGTTCGTGGATCCTCATTACTATTGCTTGCACTTTATGTTGATGATCTCCTTATTCTTTCTAATGATCTGACACTTATCCAATCAATTAAAGATCTTCTCCGTTCCCATTTTTCAATGAAGGATCTTGGTCCTGTCACTTCGTTCCTAGGAATGAATGTTACTCAAGACTCTGGTAGGGTAACTGTTTCGTTATCCCACTATTTGGCCAAACTTCTAGCTGAATTCCAGATGACTGATTGCAATTCTGTTACTGTTCCTCTTAGTCCTAGTCTGGATCTGACTTCTTTTGATCCGGCTGAAACTTTTTCCGAGGCTTCCAAGTATCGAAGCATGGTAGGGAAATTGTTGTTTGCTTCCAATACTGTTCGTCCGGATCTGTCATACTCTGTTTCTGTTTTGAGTAGATATTTGAAGGATCCCAAAGGAATTCATATGAAGGCTGCAAAACAGGTGTTACGTTACATTAGGGGAACTCTCAATCACGGTCTATTATTTAAGAAGGTTGGGAGTTTCCAGTTAGTTGGTTTCTCAGACTCTGATTGGGGAAGTGATTCTTCTGATCGAAGATCTACCGGTGGTTATGTTTTTAAAATATCAAATGGTCCTATTTCCTGGAGAAGCAAGAAGCAGACTACGGTTGCCTTGTCCTCTGCTGAAGCTGAGTATATGGCTCTTGGTGATGCTGTTAAAGAATTAATATGGCTAAAACAGCTGGTGTCTCAAGTTTCAATCAAGTTGAAGACTATTCCAATTATTTATGAAGACAACAATAGCTGTATTCAGCTTGCAGAACATCCAGCTTTCCATGGTAGATCTAAGCATATTGACATTCGCCATCATTTCATTAGTAGTCATCTCTCAAAGAAGGAATTCCAATTATTACATGTGGATACCAAACCTTTGAGTAAAGTCAAGTTCAGATAATTAAGAGATTTGTTAGGAGTTGTTGCCGTTTAGACATTTGGTAATATGGTAGGGTGTTGTGAAAGTTGGAGAAGGCGCTGGCAGCCCAGAGATATCATGTGTTTAATTCGCGAAGATGACGCACCGTCATGCTGCGGGTGGCTGTGCCGCAGAACAGCCCACTATAATTTCTTTCTATTACCAAATCTTAAACTTAGCTTCAATATAAATACAGGGGACTTCCCCCCTATTTATCAAGTTATTATTTTATACTTTTATACTTATATACTTTCGTATAAGGTATCGATTATATATATTACCGTTATTAATATATTATTTTATTTTCTCAATTGATCATTTATATTTGTTATTAAGCTTAGCTATGTCTTCTGATATTGTCAGATTACAAGAGGTATCAGAGACAATTGTCGAATCCACACAAATATTTTAGCATGATCTTGCATGACCGGTTCTCTATAAGCTTATTAAGATATTGAAACTTGCATCTCAAAGATTGACATGTCGGATTTTGAGTATGTGAGCTCAAATGTTTCTATTTGGGCACCATAGTGTAGTTGTTCTCATAGCAGCTTTTTGATGTGATTGCTTGGAGTAGGCAAGAAAGAACTTTGATAATTCTCCTGAAGTTTTTTTTATATAGATTGTGGTTCGTTTTGGAATGACCTTCTGACTATAACTGAGATCTCAAGATCTTTAACACCCTTATCAATAAACTCTTTCATGGGTAGATTATAATCACCACTAGATGAGGGGCTTTTGATGGGATATAGATCAACGAATGAATATGATAGAGAGACTAAATCTTTTATATTGAACCTTAATACAAATATTTGATTTAACATTTTGTAGCACTGATTCAGACAATGAATGATATTATATCCACATCAAATACCTAGGTACTAAACATAAACATTGACTGTTGAAACGTTGAATATTGCTTCAAACCAAAGTCTTAGTGTCTGTTTGGGACCTCCCATATAAGCCTAAAGTTTCTATACGTAATGGTTCTAGTTTTCGGTGTCTTGTAATCCAATATCAGATGAATACGAATACTGAGCTAAATAAAAATTGTGTTTAAATTAAATGATCAATTAAAATCTAATGGAGGTTCAATTAAAATTAAAAGATGTTGTTGCAGGAAGGGAACTCTCCACATGATAGCTAGAATCTTGGAGAAGTGTTTACAAAAGTAATAGACTAAAATACTCAAAACCACTCAGTATATTTTAAGGAATAGGTCGATAGCCTAAAATCATACACCTTTAGATATTGTTGGAAATCGATAATACGGAGTGGTAGGTAGTGGGTGATTGTTTAATTTGTGAACTGCCACACTATTTGGAAAGTTGAGACTCTTGTTTCCATTTATCAGTCTTGTAATCTGACAAGATTAGATGACGTAAATAAGCATGAAATAAGACAAATATAAAAGCATAAAAAAAGACTTGATAAACATGGGGACAACCACCCTCTATTTATGTTAAAACAAAGTTCAAAGTTTGGCTTGTAAAAATATTATATTGAGCAACTGTGTGAGTTACGATAGAACAGAACATGTTATAAGCTAGAGTCCTACAAGTATCTAAAATTGTATAACAAGAGAAACTCCAGAAAAGAAAGAGAGCTTTATTCAAGTAGAGAGTTTATTGAAGAGATTGAAATTGTTGTAAATTTCAAAGAATGCATTAGTAAAGTGTCCACGTAAAGTAACCTACAGGGCTATCTCACTATAATTTCTTTCATTACCAAATTTTAAACTTTACTCCCTCAATATAAATAGATGAAACTCCTCCCCCCTGTTTATCAAGTTATTATTTATACTTTTATACTTATATAATTTACTATAAGGTATCGATTACATATATTACTATTGTTAATATATTTCTATTTTATCAATTGATCTCTTATTTTGAAGTTTAGTAAGTTAAAGTGTCATCTGAAATTGTCAGTTTAAAAGGAAAACTATTTGGAATGTCACTTACCGTATATTTTTCCTATCACTTATACAACAATCTTCAGCTTAAACTGAAAAAAAACCCTAAATTAGAATACATGGTAGTCACTCTATTTCAAGGACTTGTAAAATATTGAGTACCAAAAGTTTCAAATTCCTATTTATCAGCTAATTTGTTGTGGAATCTTGAAAAAGATTCGGTTTGTGGAGAACTTAATAGGTTCTCTTCTATTATGATTCAAGTAACAACACAGTGGCCGAGAACAATATTTTTATGAACAAAAAGTTAAACACTGTTTTAATATAAACAAGAGGTGGTTGTCCCAATGTTTATCAAGCTATTTTTTACTTTTGTGGCTTTTATTCTAAAAAGTATTTATTATATATTACTATTGTTGTGAAAGTTGGAGAAGGCGCTAGCAGCCCAGAGATATCATGTGGTTAATTCGCAAAGATGACGCACAGGTATGCAGCGAATTAATGTGCCGCAGAACAGAATAATTTCCTTTTATTACCAAATCTCAAAACAGAATAGTTTCTGTTTATTACCAAATCTTAAACTTAGCTTCAATATAAATACAGGGGACTTCCCCCTATTTATCAAGTTATTATTTTATACTTTTATACTTATATACTTTCATATAAGGTATCGATTATATATATTACCGTTATTAATATATTATTTTATTTTCTCAATTGATCATTTATATTTGTTATTAAGCTTAGCTATGTCCTCTGATATTGTCAGATTACAAGAACTATTATACTATTAATAGTATATTATTTTATTTTATGGAGTAGCCATTTTTGAACAGAATCGTTTATTTCAAACTGGGTATGTCATCATCTCATCTTGTTAGATTACAAAATGGTCAAATCAATAGTTGAATTTTAATTTAAACCCCTGAAAAAAGGTTTCTTCATTTGTAATAGCTGGGAAATTATTCTATCTGATATTCGACGGTTACCTTGCTCATATAACACTATTTTGCCCTTATTTATGCTATACTTGGGAATGTATGTTTTTTCTTTACGAAAATATGTGAAATAAGTATACTACTGATGTTTTCACAATTCTGAGCAGAACTCTCTGGATCAGCTTTATTAGCAAATTAATAGTTAATAAATAATAAGCCGATGTCACAAAACAGTAAGTTGGTGTGATAGCAGTCAAGAGTCACCTTTTGTTTTGTTATTAGTGCTGTTGCAAAACTATACTAGCAAAAACCCTAAAAGTTAATCTTATTATCTCGAAAGGATTCCCCGTAGAAAGAATATTGCGGTTAATTAGGCATTGTCTATACATGCTTTGATTTTCAACCAAAAGGTAAACAATAAATAATATAATAAGTAGAAAAGTACTTGAGAATGTACTCAAAATTCTTCATTGTGACAATTGGGTGTTCCAAAACACTTACAAAAGTACTTACTGGTTTGCATCTGTTTAAATTAACAAGCTGCATGAGTATATATGTATGTATTTTTTGGTAATCTCAACTACAAATATACTCCGGGATATTGACTTCTCTTCACAACAATATTGATGTCGCAACAAATATAAAAGCTACTCATATCTACTATTTTTTTTATGCTTTTTCTTTTATTAGCCTAAATCTTATCTACTTTCTTGAAAAAAATTAAACTTTTAACACGCACATGGATCGTATTACCTATCGTACATAATTAGAACAAGCAAAATTCAATAACAAATGAGTTTATATGAATTATTTCCTTGATACGGAAATTACTTTCTCACTCTTTTACTGCCAACGCTACCAATAGGATCAGCATCATAGCCAATTTGGTCACCAATATCTCCCATATCATCTTCTAACCTCTCAATTAGTCTTTTTCGAACAGAGGCACCTATGCCTGCAGTTCCCCTATTTCTTTGAATGGTCCTAGCACTTCTATTTGTTGCATCTACACCACTCCCGTCACCCCTTGTATGTGATTGAAACAAAATTGAACTTAACTGCGATTCAGTTGCTGTACCAACTAATCTTGGCCAAGTCTTGGGCTCAGCTTTTTTTGGGGATGGAATCTTAGTTGGTAACGTGTCTGGTGATTGGCGGCGCTGAATACTATCGTTTTGTTTGAGGGATCCTGGATCACCATTTTTATCATCTTTTTCGTTTCGCTCTGCCAAATTATCAGTTTCAGGGTTTCCACTTTGTTCTCTATGGTTCGAGATATCAGCAGATTTGGAGCTCTTTGATTCTTTACTGTTTTCAGAATTCTCAGCTTTTTTTTGAGTTTGAAAAGTACCGGCCGAAATACCTCTCGCGTACTGCATGAAATTTCTTGCCGGTTCTGAGTTTCTAGGACAAAAAATACACCATTTATAATCCAATATGTTTGGACGGACACCCTCTTCAGACATTTGCCAGAGATAGGCCAAAGAAACAATTGGTATACTCCATAGTTTTGCAGCATTAATCTTAGTCTTTGTTGCCGCGGTAGATATATTTAGCGGTGGCTTAGTCGTTAAAATGTCATTATATTTATAACTGAAAAGCTTAGGTGAGTTTCTGGGAGTTAAGCCTATTGTAGATAAATTTACAACAAGCATATCACAGTCGTTTTGAAATGTCTGTATAAATTGACACCCTAGTAGGTCAATCAACTTAGTTAAATGGAGTAATTCCACACCAGAGAACCCTGATACGCTTATTCGCAATTTGAAATTTAAGTCACAATGATTTCTCGGTGCTGACCAGTTATCCAACCGAACCGTACCATAATACAACGATCTTTCAATGAACCATTCATTAGCCACTTTCAAATCATTTTCATTAATTAGTTTCTTGAATCTGTTGGGTAAACTTCTGAATGGGATCTTAGAAGATACTAAAAGGTGAGTGATCGGTTTTTCATCATCAACACCATCAACAGACATCGATGTTTCCCCGCCCCTTTTTTTAATATGTTCATTCAGCTTTTCTAGTTCTTCATCATTAAATCCAAAAAGAAGAAAACTCAAACCAGAAAATATGTTAGCGGCACTAGAGCCACTGTCAATTGTCGGAGCGCATGTATTGATTTCAGGTCCATCATCCTTTGGTGGATTATGTTTATTGTAAATGTCTAGACTAAATCTATAAATCCCATGGATATCTCTAACTTCACTCCAAATCGAACACGAGTCAACTCCTATTTCTTCTTCATCAAGGGTAGTGATGTCATAAAATTTGTAATCCAACGATGCTCCACGTAGTGCAGAATCCAAAATCCATTTTGGATGAACAACAGGTATACTCCATTCAACTGCCTTTTCGTACCGTCTACCAGTTCTTTGACTGGCAACAACTAGGCTGTTTGAAGGGGTCAAAGAAGCAGTTGTTGAGGCACCAAATTCTTTGAGCAATGCTGATAGATAATTTTTTTGATAAACTTTGTTTTTTTCTGACTTTGGTAATCTTGAAAGACAGACAGATAAAGAATCAAATGGTTTCATTAGATAATGATCCAATATTGTTTGATCAAAGCTATAACCTTCCAGCCACTTATCATGTACCAATCCAATTGCATCGGGTCTTATAAACTTGACATCATGTCTATTTTGGGCACAAAATCTGTACTTATCAGTATTGGTATCGCCCACTATTAGAAAATCAACATTTGCCACCAAATCATTAAAGAAACTACCACCCATTGTCTTTATTTTGAATGATATTTCAGCTTTCAATGAAGAGAGTACCGAAGTGCTACAGAAATTGATGTCTTTAAATGGTAATGAGTAATCTTGCTGACTGTTCATTTGTATGTGAAATGTATCCAGGAAAATAACATGGTCGAGGTGTATGTATATGAATGATACGTTTATGTATATGAATGATACGTTTATGTATATGAATGATACCTATTAAGTTAAAATTAGAGCTCGAAAGTAAATGAAAAGAAATTAAAACAAATGAATAAGTTACTATTATACAAGAGATCAATCAAGTTTCTATTGATAATTTTGTATTCTTCTATCTAATTTGGTTAGTCCATCAAAACAGACCAGAAAAATGATCCCCGCCACATATTGTAGTTCATCAGCCACATGATATTTACGACATTAATAAAATCACCAGCCACATAAAAATATGGATCGCGTCGTGCGACTTTTTAAGCAGAGCACGACAAAACATTATTTTCTGGCTAATTTTGCGTGTCCGTACTCATTACGTTATATTTTTTTAGGGGCAATGCTTTGTTGCATTCTCGGCACCAGAAGGGTACCAAACTGGCTCCGAAGATTCAAAGATGTTGTTGACCTGATGTTAAAGGAAAATGACTCGTGAAGAGATTGAGACTTGTATGTAGGGAGAGAAGGGGAAGAGAAAAAGGAGTGGATACAGAGAGAGTTGAGATCAGCATTGAAAGAAAGTGAGGCTGGCTGGTAATTTGAGTAAGCTGTCAAAACCAAATTTATATGAAACCAAAATTGTTGCCCAATCTTTACAAGGAGGTAGGTATGTTTCATTTCACCAAGCAAATTACCTGTCGAAATATATGTATTTATGTATGTATGTATGTAAGTAGGTAAGTTTCAAAGAAGGGAACAACTGCTAAGTAACAGATTCAATTTGATTTATCTCCAAAAAAAAAGCAATAATGAGTAAAGCACGACATACTAGTTCTAACTATTATTACGCTTTTTGTGTTGTGTTTGGTTCGTACACAGAGAAGAACAACCAACACAGAAACGACACGAATTGGAATTGAGCCACCTATCATAGTCTGACCTGTTGAATTGCTTGCAATTATATCTTTATAGCTATTGAATTGATCCACTACAATTTCATCCTATATCACTCTATATCTAGTCTTCAAAAAGTTGCCTTAAATTTATTTCATTGGTACACATATACTTCATATATTGATGCAATCAACATGAAGTCGATTTTAGCTATCTTAACACTATGTTTAGCTTATGCTAATGCATTTTATTTACCAGGTGTTGCTCCTACCTCTTATTCAAAAGGTGAATCAATTCCATTGTTGGTTAATCATATCACTCCATCAATGAGAAAGGAAGACCTTGATTCAAAGACTTATTTATACTCATACGATTACTACTTTCCAAGATTCCACTTTTGTCAACCCACTGAAGGTCCTGAAAAGCAATCCGAATCCCTAGGTTCAATTATTTTCGGTGATAGAATTTTCAATTCTCCATTCGAGATTAAAATGGGTGAAAACTCAACTTGTAACAAGCTTTGTTCTGCACATTACTCAAAAACTGATGCTGTTTTTGTCAATAGAAACATTAGAGCGGGCTTTAAGCACAATTGGTTGATTGACGGCTTACCTGTTGCCAAGGATACCCTTGATTTGAAAACCAAGACTTCTTTCTATAGCTCTGGTTTCAGCATTGGTTTCGTTGACGAAGAAAATAACCCTCATTTATATAACCACTACGATTTGATCATTGAATACCACGAAAGAGTTGAAGGTACTTTTAGAGTTGTTGGTGTTACGGTCAACCCTCAATCTATTGCTCATGGTGAAAATGTCAAATGCGACCAAGAAGATTTTAAACCAGTTTCTTTAGATCAAACTAAAGATTCTATTGTTTCATTCACTTACTCTGTCTACTTTGTTCCTTCTGAAACAGCCTGGGCTACTAGATGGGATAAATACTTGCACGTTTATGATCCAAAGATTCAATGGTTCTCCTTAGTTAACTTCTCTATCATTGTTATTTTCTTATCAATCATCATGTCCCACATTTTGGTCAGAACTTTAAAGAATGATATTAAGAAGTACAACGAAATCAACTTGGATGATGATGTCATTGATGAAATGGGTTGGAAATTAGTCTATGGTGACGTGTTCAGAGCCCCTGCAAGTCCTATGATCCTATCTGTTTTAGTTGGTTCTGGTTTCCAATTATTAATTATGGCTATCACCACCTGTGGCTTTGCCTTGTTTGGTTTACTATCACCTTCAAATAGAGGTTCATTGTCAACTGTCATGTTCATCTTATACGCCATTTACGGTTCATTAGGTTCATTTGTTTCTGCCTATATTTACAAGTTTTTCCAAGGTGAAGATTGGAAGACCAACATGTTGCTATCACCAATATTGGTTCCTGGTGCCCTATTCGGTATGTTTGTCTTCTTCAATTTCTTTTTAATCTATGTCAACTCATCTGGTGCTGTTCCAATTGGAACCATGTTTGCAATTGTCTTGATTTGGTTCGTTATCAGTGTTCCTTTATCCTGTGTTGGTTCATTATTAGGCTTTAGAAGACCTCCTGTCACTTTACCTGTTAAGGTCAACCAAATACCAAGACAAATTCCACCACAACCATGGTACTTGAAGACTCAATACATGGCATTAATTGCAGGTATCTTCCCATTCGGCGCCATTGCTATTGAAATGTACTTCATCTACAACTCTTTATGGTTTAACAGAATTTACTATATGTTTGGTTTCTTGTTCTTCTGCTTAATCTTGATGTTGATTACTACATTACTAGTTACATTATTACTGATTTACTACACTCTCTGTAACGAGAACTATAAATGGCAATGGAAATCATTCTTTGTTGGTTCCGGTATTGCAATATACATCTTTATTCATTCAATCTTTTTGTCTAAGTTCAGGCTTGGTGGATTAACATCAGTCATTCTATATGTTGGTTACTCGTTAGTTATTTCCTGTGGTATTGGCTTGTTGTGTGGTACTGTTGGTTTCTTGGGTGTTATGTACTTTGTCTTGAACATTTATGGTCAAATTAAGGTTGATTGAATAAGAAGCTTCTAATTCACAACATGCTATATACCAGCACCGTTTGAAGAAAAAATATATTACTTATATATACATAGAGAGAGAAAGAGGAGAAAAAGAATATATTAGGAAGGAGTTCTAGCTGCGGCGCTACAAAAAGACCCAAGTTTATCATATAACTTTACTTATTTAATTTTCTATACGTATATAGTAAGTAGACACCTACATTACATTGTATACTGTTTTATTTTATTCCAATTTTTGTTATCAAGACTTTCTCAAGATTTTCCCAATTTTGAATTAGTCGTTGTAGATTCACAGTTGCAGTTGAAATAAAGCTATAACCATACAATTCTCGGCTGCCGACCCTGGAATTGAATAAAACAAGGAAGACCAACACTTGATCGCCTAATCTGCCATTCTGCCAGTCTGGTTCACCTTTCCCCGAGGGAAAAAAAAAGTCTCAACGTCGAGATTTTTCACACCTCTCTTTCATGCAATTGTATGGTAAGGGTAATCTACCTGAGATGATTTCATCCCATACATTCATTACCTTCCAGAGTTGATGGCAATTAAAATAACTTAAAATTCATTGAATTTACTTAGTGTTTTGATATTTGAGTTAAATAGAGAAACAACGTTTCAGATCAACAACAAGGAAGATGTCTAACGCTGAGGTTGAACAACAGCCAGAACAAGTTGATAGAGTTATTCAACTGACTGTCTATTTGCCAGACGAACCAGGTAAAATCACTTTCCCTGTCTCAACATCTGATACAATTGCTGACATTTCACAGACTTTAACTGTGATCACTATCACTCAACATCACACTTCATTTAACTTGGCTTCTAGAGATGCCGAAAAGCTAGATGAAACACTTTCACTACAAGAATTAGTTGCTGAGGAAGAAGAAACTTTGTCATTGACTTTGAAGGAAGTTGCTTACACCGAAAAAACAGCAAGAGAGCACTTGGCTAAGGTTAGAGAAATTGCTTCGTTAGAATTACCTTCCTTTTACCAATCTTTATATGATTTCAGTGGCGTTGCCGCTGGTGCTTCAACTTACTCCTCCTTGAACTTAGAGGCTGTTAAACAAAAGGAACAAACAGAAGAACCCGACGAAAAAACCAAAGGATCTAAAGACTCAGCCGAAGAAGAGACAGAAAAATCCGAAAAGCCTAAGTTGATTGAAGTTTCAGATGAAGAAAAGGAGTCTATCTTAGAAACAGTTGATGAAATTTTGAATCAAACCCCTTCAGCTTCATCATTTGCAGGTAAACCAACGTTAACTGTTCCTCCAACCTTGAAATCTTTAAATATCTCATCATGGACTCCAGCTTCACCACAAAGAAGACTAAGAGGTGACCTATTTTATTTGCAATGCCAAACTTTAGAAGGTGAAACTTTCCACATCACTGCTCATGTTAGTGGGTTCTATGTCAACAATTCATCAGTTGCCAGATTTGACTCGTCACTAAAGACCGTTGCTTCGTCTAATGGTAAAGCAGCAAAGTTATCAAAATCTCATTCATTATTAACTCTATTAAAAAGCCTATCACCAAAATTCGTTGAACAATCAGAAAAGAATGCTGAAGTTTTATCCACAGCAATCTATGACACTTATAACTTGCCATCCAGTACATTCTTGAGCAACCCATGGTTAGTCAAAGAAATCTGCACCAAGCAACCTGATTTAGCAAAATCTCAGGAGAACTATATTGTTGGTGGTTTAGAGGGTGCTGACCTATTCAGGGATTGGAATGATGAATATCAAGGCGTCAAAGAATTACCAAAGCCAACTTTATCAGAACGTATCATTAGAGAACGCTTATTGACCAAAACCAGTTTTGATTTCACAACATCTGCAATCAAGGGTGCTATGGCCATTGTTAGAAACGAAGTTTCTCCAATGAACCCAACTGATGATCCATCTCAATATATTTATTCAAGAAACGGTATATTCTACTCTCTTGGAGTTGATGCTGCTGGTCAATTTGCTGAATCAGGTGGCAATGAAGCTGCTAGAGCCTCTGTCTTGAGAGATTTAAGTGGTGTGAAGTGTCTGAACAGACTAGACAAGAATGTTGCCCACTTATGTACCACGATCGTTGACTACTGTGGTCAAAGAGTTGTTTGTCAAACCCCTGTTCCAGGTATCTTCAACCAACCTCCAATTACTGAAGAAGGCGAAGAAGCTGCCCCAGCTCCAACCAGTATTGTTTATGGTTCATCTGAAGAAGGTTTGAAATTAAATGCCGATCCTGAATTTGTCAAGAAGTTCAAGGAAATTGGTGAAGCTTTCCACTTGAAACCCCACAAGGCTTGGACTAAAGATGGTTCCGTTGTCCAGGAAGTTGTCACGTCTATGGATACCAAGGGTATGAGGGGTACTGATGGTAGAAATTACATCATTGATTTATACAGAACTACACCATTAGATATTGAATTCATTGATGCACACTTTGATTTATCAAAAGAAGATTCATACCCTCACAGAGAAGTTACAATTAGACACGAAGCTGTTGAAGAATGGTGGAGAAGAAACATTTCCGTTGCTTTCAAGACAGAGACAGAGAAATTTGAAAAAGAAAAGGCAGAAAAAGTGGCCAGAGGTGAAACTGTTAACGAAGAAAAACCAACCTTCACTATTGATTCTTCAGTCTACTCATTAAACCCAGATGCTTTTGCTTTGACTGCAGCCCCAACTGAAGAATTAGCAAAGGAACTGGAAACCGATGAAAAGAGTGTCAGAGAAGTTTCCAAGTTCATTATTGATATTCTTCTACCAGAATTGGTCGATGAATTACAATCAACTGATATCTTTACTGCTATTGACGGCGCAAATTTATCGACAATGCTACACAAGCAAGGTATCAATGTTCGCTACCTAGGTTCTTTGGCTAAATTAGTTGCTGAAAGAAAGGCAAAGTACTTGGATACTCTCAAATTACAAGAAGAAGAAGTGGCCAAGACCAATACCGAAGTTGAAGCTAAGAGAGCTGCAGAAGCTGCCAAAAAGGCTGAAGAAGCTAAGGAATTTGCCCAAGAAAAGAAATCAGAAAAAGAACAAACTTCAACTGAAACCGAACCAGAAGCAGAAAGCTCTTCAAAGCTTGATGTCACTCCAGTCGCCGCCGTTTTAGATGCGTTATACGATATTGCGATCCAGGAAATGATTGCCAGAGCTGTTAAGAACTACTTAAGAGTCAACTGTGAATCTTTACCGTTCCCATTAGTTCCATATGTGATTTCTCACGTTCACAACTGTTTGCTATCTGAAGTTGAACCCTCCAAGCAAGAATTGGATAAATTTTTAGTTGCTGCTTACCCTGACGCTGATTTAAGGGTTTTAGAGAAATCTTCTCCTGAAATTTTATCTGACTTGAAGAAACAAGTTTTCATGAGATATAGATTTGAACTAGCTGATGATTTCAAGAAGTCAATCAAGCCAATTCCAATGATGAAAGAAATTGCTACTAAGTTTGGTATCCAATGGAAGGATAGAAAGTATGCTTTCTCCAAAGAAGATATCGATGTTCAAATCAGGGCTCAAGAACCGCAAATCGCCTCTGAAACTGACAAAAAACAAAAGAAGAGGGCTGCAAAGAAGAATGCCCAAACTGAAAGCACACCTATTCAAGAAACCACATTCGTGGCTGAAGATATTGTTACTTTAGTTCCTGTTGTTAAAGACTCAATTTATAAATCCACTTGTGCTGAAGAAATTTGGGAACATGGTAGATCTAGAGTCACCTCTGGTGAAACAGAAGAAGGTTTAGCATTATTAAATGAAGCCATCTCTGTTTACGAACAAGTTTATGGTACCATTCACCCAGATACCGCTAAGGGTTACGGTCAATTATCCCAAATCTGTGCTGAACTGAAGCTTGATGCCGAAGCTTGTGAACTATCCAGAAAGTCTTTCCAAATCTTGGAAAGAACTACCGGTACCGATTCATATGAATCTATTTTAGCCTTAACTAGATTAGCTTATGCTGAATCAGGTAACAACTCTTTCGGTAATGCTGTTAAGGTTTACAAGAGAATTTTGGAACACTGGTCTCTCTCTTACGGAGTTGAACATCCTAATGTTATCACTACTTTATCCTCTGTTGCTATCATTTTACAAAAGTTGCAATTGTTTAAAGAAGCAGGCAAAGTTTTTGCCAGAGCCTTAGAATTAAGCGATTCTACTGCTGGTGAATGTAGTCAAATGTCAGGTTTACTAAGATTCCAATTAGGTCAAGCAATGGTTACTGGTGGTTTGTTAAAGCCAGCTGTTGATCAATTAACTAAATCTCTTGAGATTTTTAAGACCACCTTGGGCTTAGAAGATAGATCCACCAAGGAGGCTGATAAGTGGGTTTCCCAATTGACCAACTATTTAGCTGTTACTGAACAACAAGAAAAGTATATGAAGCAAGTTGAATCGCAAAATGCCAAGCAGGCCAGGAAGCTAGCTCAACAACAACAAGCATCTGATAGCAAATCTAAAAGCAACGGCAAGAAGAAGTCAATTTCACCAAATCCTGAGATTGCTGAACAGTCCATTGATGATATCCTTAAGTTTATCGAAGGTAGTAATGGCTCATCCAGCAAGAATAAGAAGAAAGGCTCAAAGAAATAGATTATAGAATGTTTTTTTCACCACTTGTACATAGATTATTTTTTCCTTTTCTTTTTAATTATATGCAAGAAAAAGAGTACTTTGATTCAAATAAAGAAACGTAATAATAATATTTTTCAAGACCTATTAAGTAAAAATATCGTTTTCTATAAGAAATGAATACTATATCCATACTCAAATATATAATTTTCTAATAGAAGAAATGAGAATATATATGCAATATTAATGTGATTTACAAAACATAACATGTATAAAGAGCTTAATTAATACTTTCGTCACCTTCAATATCACCGTACTCCCAACAACCAACCCTTTCTCTCTTGGCAGCTTCTTCTAGAGATAATAAAGCCTTACGCTCAGAGTCCAGTAGTTTTTCATAAGCAGACAAACCAGTTTTTTTAACAATAGCCATACCAGATTTGACCATTTCTTTATTGATCGTCCATGTTGGGTCAGTAGCAATAACATCTGGATCATACAACTCAATGTCCATTTCAACACCAGAAGCTGGATTGCTATGAGTTTGAGCAGCCACTAATGGCTTATCTAAAGTTAGATCTTCTAATAAGTATCTTGCTTCGGTATTGTAATCAGTTGGGATGCTGGGTGGTAACTTAACTAATGAAAGTTGTCCCATATGAACTTGTGCCGGGTAAGAAGTAACTGAAAATTGGGAAGGTAGTACACGCAACGAAGATAAAGTTAATGACTCGGTGGTACCATAGTCAATATGTTGAACCTTGTAAGTTGCTGGAGAAGAAGTGTGTGATAAAACTTTTGCCCTGTAGAACTTGTTATTTTCTGAGAATTTTGCAGCAACAATATCATTATTCTTTGGTGGCTTAGCAAGTGGTTGAAATAATGCTGATTGAGTATGGAATTGTTGCATGAATAGCTTTAATTTCTTTTGTTGTTCATTCAAGATATGAAAACAGATAATACCCTCTTCTAAAATTTCGGTAACTTGAATATCAAGGTACTTCTTTTCAACCTTCAAAGTTTCAATTCCCTTAGTAATTTCTTCAGTCACAGCAAGATCAGAAGAATCAAAGTTTTTCCAGACACCAAGTTTCTTTTCTTTAGCTTCGCTTTGAGCACTTAACAACTGTGAACCAAATTTAGTTTGTGATAATGATTTTTCATGGCACTCAACAAATCCATTTTCCAACAAAGCAGCTTGGAATGGTAAGCTGGAGCCAGGTAAATAAAGATTACCAATAAAACCTCCAACTTTATCAACGTTATAAACGTCAATATTAACCTCTCTTTGATAAGCTTTTTTGTTGGCAAAAAATAACGCTTGTTTGGACAACTCGTCTTGTCTAGAACCCGAGTTAGATAAACCACCTAAAACAAGAGTCAATTTTAGTCCTTCTCTTGGTAAAGTAATTCTGAATCTGTTGGCAGAACTAACGTGTTCAACAATACCTGGGATTTTTGATCTGTTTTGGAATGAGAATAAGTACGGTCTAGCTCTCAAAGCATTTTCAGATGCATCAACGATACGTTCAGTTTCGGGAGCTTGACCATGAATGCCTTTCTTAGCTTTGATTGCTTGGTTTTCTGACTCAATTAAGGAATCCCAATATTCTGGTTTATCCTTGTTACCTTTTAAAACTGAGGCATAACCATTAGAAACAATTAACTCTGACAAGTTCTTACCGTCATTCGATCTGATAGTAACCATTGCTCTTTCTTCAAATTGTTCAGTTTGGGGTCTGAACGATTCAATGGTGAATTTGATTTGCTTACCAATAAGCTTTGATCTAACGAACTCTTTCGCAATTGGAGCAAATGGAGCCAAATCAGAATCTGATTGTCTTGGTGCTCTCAAAGAAGATAATTGAACTGTCAGTTCAGAATCATTTTTTAGTCTCAAAACAACTGTGTCAGCTGAAATAACTCTAGAAACGACAGCGTTATATGTGTTACCAACTGATATGTCCGAACGGGAAGAGGCAGATTGTTGCGAATTTTCAGCAGCTCTCTCAGCTTTCCATAATCCCTTGCCAGAAGTTCTAGCAGTCTTTTCGGATTTACGTAAAACTGACATAGCAGCTGAACCAATGATACTGGATTGCCAATCCGGAACTTCGCCTAAACCTTCTTCTAATAGCTTTTCAGAGATGTTACCAGCTGGATGAATGATAGTAGCAACAATGGTACCACTAGAAGATTCACCAATCACGCTAACCTTCACTGACCTAGCTAAAAGCCTGGCTTCCACAAAAGCTTTAGCTTCTTCTCCGAATGGCTCAGCAGTCGGTGAATCAGTACTTGCAGTTCTTGGGCATCTGACACCTGATAGCAAAATGGGAGAAACAACTTGTTTATTGTAACTAAGTAAAAATCTAACTAATAGCCTATCTCCACTGATGACTTTTTCAACAATTGATGCAATTGGGGTAGTCAGAGACTTTTCAATTTCCTTTGGAGTAAGTTGATTGGCGACTTCTAAAGGTTTCAATTTTGTGTCCCATAAACCGACTTGATTTGAGTGAGCCTTGGTTTCAACTTGCTTTAATGCTAATAGATTCTCGTCATCAAAAATGTTCAAATTATCTCTTAGTTTAGCAGCGCCCTTAGCTAAAACGTACTCAATTAACGATTGGAAAATAGGGGTTGAAATATCACCAAACTCTCTGTCTGCTTGATTTTTGTAGATAACCCAGAACTTCACTTCTTTACCAACGAGTAAGGATCTCAGAATCTCTCTTGATTCAAATGAATACTTTTCATTGGAAGTTAATCTTGGAGCTTGTAGGTAAGCTAGTGATAAAATTCTTTCTTGATTTGAGTCACCTCCAAGTGGAGTTAGCACTAGAGTATCTGCTGATAAAACTGTCTTGACTTTACCGCTGAAGACTTTATTGGACATTTTGATAATGAATTTTGTATTATAAATGGGTTGTTTATATAATTCCAAAATAACAAATGAAGCATCAGCTGTACACGCTAAGGAACAACTTCTGGTAAATCCTTTACGTATACCTCTCACATCATCAATTGATCTGGAGATCACAGCGAGATTGGAAGAAGTTCTCGAAGATTGAACAAACTGAAAAATAGCACTGCCCTGATTATCTAAGTAAGTTATAAGCCATATATTGATTGTTCCGTTACCGCCCAAGATACAACAACATTGCTTGATTTATCTAGTATTAGGTAATAGGCAACTGAAAACACAAGGTAACTATATATCTACAGGATGGAACTAATCGTCTAGGCTTTTCTTAAGCTTGCTGAGTAGTCCTTGGTCCCTATACAACCACACCAACTCAGTCTGTGTCTTCCCTTCCCGACGTAATCCGTTTTCAATACACCAAACAAGTAATCTTACCTGAACCGGTTTCAAAACAGGATCTAATTCTCTTGCAGCTAGTAATAACCACATAATCGCCTTTCTGTTCCTTGATTTACCTAAACAAATCAATTTCGATTCAGACATTTTGTTAGGGTTATGTTCTTCATAATATGATCCTTTCTGTTCTGATCTAGCAACCAAAGGTAATGGTTTATCGTAGTTAAAATAAACATACGCAACCCTTTCCATCAGCTTGGCGTTGGCACTTGTCCCTAAAAGTCTTGAATCTATCACTTTCTTGAATAATTTTAGGGATTCATTGAAATAAATATCGGCCTGCACGGCACTTGTAGAACTATTAGTTATCATGGCTGATGATTGGCCCAGAACAAAAAACAGTTCTGCAATAATCAAAGTTAATCTAATTGTGTAAGTCTTCAAGTTGCATCTCGATAAATATGAGTAGTATGCAGAGTCAACTAAAGGGGTAATAACGTCCGTAATTATCTTATTGGTAATACCACCTGTGGAGCTGTTATTCACTGTATTTCTATCCAATGGATTTAGTTTATTGCTTGCTCCTACAAGGAGAGAAATGATCATAAATTCTTGTAAAGATGATAGATAAGAATACGCTTTATCATTAAGGAAGTCCTTTTTAAGTATTTCATAAGTAGTATATGAAGTTTTATAATCTCTAAGCATAAAACTCCAGTCTCCCAGTCTTCTTATTATCATTTCTTGTGATGTTGCATTATAATATCCTTCCGCTGAGTTGAAAGATGCAGCAAAAGAAGAAGCCTGTTCTCCTTCATCTTTATCTGTCGAGGATCCACCAAATGAAAAGAATGACGATTTCTTCTGTGTGGTAGAAGAGGATGATGACGCACCCCATTTCTTGCTGGCACCAAAAAGCCTACCTGTAAAACTCTTCCTAGGGGCAACAACTTCTTCTGTCCATATTCTTATTTTTTTCTCCATATATGGTACCATACCCTTGTAAATTATTTCCTGTAATTGAACAAAAATAACTTCAAACGTATTCTTTGGAATTGTAATCACATTATTGATATTGCTCATTCTATTTATTTCATCATCAACTTGGGCATATATCGGAGGAAACAACCTGACACTTTCAACAGCCAGAGAATTTCCGTTCGGTACATAAATTGGGGTGATCATACTTGTAATTCCCAAAGATTTTTTCAATTCTTCCTGAATTTTGAGACCTTTTTGTAATTCATCAGGACTGTTTTTATCAATGATTATTATCAGCATTTCCATTATTGATTCAAGATCAAGCCATGCAGGTAAACTTTGATTTTTCCACTCTAAGATAATGTTTCTGACTTTCGCTATATCATCATTAGATGAAATGATAAACAGTTGCATGATTGGGTGATTAAAAAATTCAAAAGGGGAGATTGTATTCGATGATATGAGCTTGGTGAGCAGCTTCAAGTAGATTGAATTTTGAAGTAGTGTAATATCTAGCATGGTGCTACCATCAATTGTCGAGTTATTATTGATGTTAGTGAAGTGTTCTTTATCAACTCCAGACCTTTTGATTTTCGCGTCAACAAGCTTCATATAGTCATTTAAATAGTTATCTAGTGTGGTCAAGCTATACAACTCAGTACAAGAGAACTTTTGCGAGGAAAGTATTCCAGAGCTAGACATATTGCCACCTCCGGAACTAGTTCCCAAACTGGCCCTTCTGACCTGTAGCAGCGTCTCCTGTTCCTTTAACTGATCTTGAATTGGACCAACAAATCTAAAGTTTAACCTTTGGGGTGCTGAACCAGGAATCGCTGAAACAACACCGACATCCTGTTCGATTAAGCTTTGTTCAAAATAATTGAGAAAGCCTAGAAAATTTGTAAATCCAAACTTGACTGGAACTTCATTAGATAGATCAGTGGAAATGACAGAGATCTTGGGGGCATAGTTTTGCACAATCAGCTGTTTTGCAATTAGAGATGGAGGGCCTCGGAGATCAGGTTCAAAGACAGAGAAGACTTTTTCATTGTATCGTGATCGTATGCCCGGATATGTGTCTTCAAACTGTGATGTGTTAGCCATTCAGACAGTGAGGTATTGATATTCAAATATTGTTTCTCAGCGCACAGTAGATATAGCAAATATTAAATCAATATTGACTGCCATCGGGTTGAATCAAGCTTACTGACATAGGCATTATCTACTCCAAATTTATATATTATACCTACCGGTCGATAGAGAAAAGCTCTCTGCTTCGTTTGTTTGTGCTTGTTACGTTATGCACCCCCTGAAAACGGGATAACATAATCCCAAACGCGGAGGAAATTCGCAAGTCTCTTTATCAACCTATTGCAAGTGAATTATTGCACAACTGAACTATTGCACAACTGATAATAACTAATGACAACCTACTATTTTTGGGCTGTAGACTTTCGTGTCTGTTATATACGTTAATACGGTTTGGCTTATTGGCTTTTTATTTTTTTTACAGACGTTCAAACACTTAATAGTATTAGAGAAAAAACAATGTCACATGTACTGAGCACAATTGCTACAACTTTTGGTTGGATGAGTTTTGCTGCTTGGTCTTTAGCCTGTTATCCAACTGTCATATCCAATATTCGATTGAAATCCGTTCAAGGAATTACCATAGACTACATGTTTTTTAACACATCAGGATTTTTTTTATATACACTGTATGCTTGGAACCTTGGATTCAACAGTGTTGTGAGAGAAGAGTTTTTCGAAAGGTTTGACACATATCCACTAGTAAAGCTGAACGATTTATTTTTTGGCCTCCATGCTTTGGTCTTGAACTTACTGTTAATTAGTCAAGCATACTTTTGGGGATTCAAAAAAAACGATAACCAGGTGATCTCCTTGACTTGTAAGTTTGGTTTATCGCTAGTACTTCTATACATGGTGATCTTCAGTTGGATAATCATAAGAAAGGATGGAAGTTCATTAGGGTTACAATGGTTAGACTTATTAACCACTTTAGGGTTAATCAAGGTTGGCATGAGTGTTTGCAAGAATTTACCACAAATAATATACAATTACAACAGAAAATCGACCCATGGATGGCCTATTATGATGATCTGGTTCGACTTTGCTGGAGCACTCTTGTCCCTTTCTCAACTATGTATAGATGCCAAACTAGCGGGAAATCTGATGTCCATCTTTAATAACCCACCTAAACTGTTTTTATGTTTCGAAGTGGCATCTGTCGATTTAATATTTTTTACTCAGCATTACTTCCTTTATTTTGAAAATGATGAAAGATTTAAAAAAAATTTGCAACATGGCAAATTCAATATAGTTAGTAGCTATGGCGCTTCTATAAATGAAGAACAACATTTCATTGAAGAACATTTACATGATCATGATCACGACAATTATCCAGTCGGCCATTGCCATGCTGACCCCTCTGATAAGGGTGAGTTACAGAGATTACTCGTTGAGTGAACAACTAACTGTGACTCACAATACACAGATCATTTTATTCATTTTATACACCTTAGAGTTTAATATTTACATCGAACAGCCGGCACTCTGTAGTAAACGAATGATTTTTCTGTTGTAAATCTGTAATCTCTAACAAATCGTACAAGATAAGTTTTAAAAATATTTTCACGTGACATTACACCATTTATACACAGCCTTAATGTTGACTTCAATAGCTGGAGAACTCACTCAATAGATAGAACTGAAAAATCACTCCATAGATAGAACTGAAAAATCAAATAAATTTGATACCATTTCTCGATATAACTCATTATTTTAAGCCAAAATAGATCTTGAAACCCAGACAAATAACGATCTTTATTTATCATAACAATATAGAGACTGAAAATGATGAGAAGATTTTTTTCAACAGCAATCAAACCAAGGCAAGCATCGTCTTACCAGGCCTCATTTAAACCTTTAACTTCTAAGATAGGATTTCAAGGAACTGTCGGTAACACTCCATTGATCAAGCTTAAGAATTTGAGTAAGCAACTTAACCGTAACATTTACGGTAAAGCTGAATGGATGAACCCAGGTGGTTCTGTGAAAGACCGTGCAGCATTGTTCTTCATCGAGGAAGCTGAACGTAAAGGCTTACTTACACCAGGTGGAACGATTGTCGAAGGAACAGCTGGTAATACTGGTATAGGTCTCGCCCATATGGCTCGTGCTAAAGGTTACAATGTTGTGGTTTATTTGCCTGACACTCAAGCTCCAGCGAAGATTCAAACTTTGAAAGTTTTAGGCTGTGAAGTTTACCCTGTTCCTGTTGTTGGCTATGATAATCCTGAAAATTTCAACCACTTAGCAAAGAGACACGCTGAAAACCTGGACAATGCTTATTGGACTAATCAATTTGATAACTTAGACAACAGAGAGGCACATTTCAGAAGTACTGGCCCGGAAATATATGAACAATTGAACGGAAAAATTGATGCATTCACTTGTTCTATGGGTACTGGTGGTACTTGGGGAGGTACCACAAGATATCTAAAAACACAAAACCCAAATATCAAGAGTTTTATTGCTGAACCTCCAGGATCTTGTGTTTATACGTACATCAAGTCTGGCGGAAAATCATTAGAACAAATTGGTACTTCATTTACCGAAGGTATCGGTCAAGGTAGAATTACAAATAATGTTGCACAAGATATTGAGTTGGCTGATGATGCATTCTTAATCCCAGATAAAGATTCTATTCTCATGTTATACAGATTGTTAGATGAAGAAGGAATTTATGTTGGTAGTTCATCGGCTGTCAATGTTGCTTCTGCTGTTAGAGTTGCTAAAATGTTACCTGAAGGTTCCAACGTTGTCACTATTTTCTGTGATTCTGCTCATAAATACTCTGACAGACTATTTAGCAAATCTTGGTTGAAATCAAAGGGTATTTATGATTTCATTACTGATGATCTCAAAAGATACGCAACTTTAGATTAAACGAGAGAAAAAAAAACATACTTAGATGTATATCAACTCTCTTACTTATGTACCTAAATAAAAAAAACTAGAGATGATTTAAATTAAAATGTTGACGTATTTAGACGTGTATTAGTATATAAGCTCAGTAAAGTGCCAATGGTTATTTTTATTTTCCAGAATAGATGTGATTTCTATAATTCAAAAAAACCTGAACAAAAACTCCACAAACGCACGTGCTCTCAACGTAATCCAAATCCTTCACTACATTCAATTGCCATTCTTAGTTTAGCAATGAAAGTTTCCCGTGACTTGTATTCAAATAAACACAATTCATTGAAGCATGTATGAGCAATAGGTAGCCGTGAAATGTCATTATGCTCTATTTTGGTAATCTTTAAATGCATAGACGGCAATCCAGTAGCAGGCAGTCTATCCGATCCAGTAACAAAAAGCAACAATTTTCTTTGGTCTTTGATACTCAAATCTTCGAAAAACTCCCAAAGCCATTGAATTAATGGATCAGAAGGTTTAAACCCATTATATTTGGTGACTGATCTCAAAATATTGATGTCCATTTTTTGATTGTTGTTATCATCTCCAATCAATATCAGTTCAATTTCTTCAGAAGTAAACAACGATAAAGCGTTACCCCCAATTACGTTGTAGAAACCATTCGAGAATGATTGGAAAGGCTGTTTAACCAACACATCCAAAAAATGAGAGTAATATGCTTCAATATAAGCGTGCTTGTTTTCGTCCGTGACTTTGATATCAGAGCCGTTCTTAATCAATTCAACAGTCTTCAATTCTCCAAAAATATCCTTATAAGTAACTTCAAAATAAAGCCCTAAAGTTTGAACACCTCTCATTTTTGTAAGTCTCTTTAAACCATACCCAGTCTCAGGATTTAACTCTATAAAATCGTTTAAGGTTGGCTTTTTGTGCATTAGTTTTTTGAATAATGCTTTAGGCAATCTTAAATCTAATATTGTTGAGTTATAAATAGCCAAGCCCAGCACAACACCAACAAGATAATACAATTCTGAATTGTCTAATGGAGAGACAGCAAAGTAGCCCATATGAGATTCTTCATTATATGAAAACAATCCTTTCTCAGGATGAAATAGATCCTTTGTTAACAACAAAAACCATTCCTTTTTCAAACCACCAGCATCAATACCCGGTTCATCCACAAACTCAATTCTTAGCAATTTCTTAAAATCAGATTGGTGTGATTTTATAACCCGCAATGAATCCATAGTGATGCTATTACGCCTAATTCTAACCTTGAAATAAACGTCAAAAGGAATTTTCTTATTCAACGATTGGATAAATGCTTCCTCTGCTTTTCTTTCCATGGTACGCTTTGCTTCATGCTCTAAAATAGATATCTTTGCGGCCAAAGAGAGTAAAAAAGGGAATTGACAGAATGTGAAAGATGATTTTTTCATGGCACCGTTTGCAGCTCCTACTCCTAAATAAGTAGCTTTAGATTCTGCTTGTATATATCCAATAACTGATTGTAGCGAGTCTCCAAGATTAGTAGAAGAACTTTGTGATTTTTTAGAAGAGCAATTGAATTGCCAAGCATCAAAATCCTGTTTCACATTGATGTAATCCGCCAAGTTGTTATAAAAGATTGCATCCTTAATTTTCTTATTCTTTTTTGCCATAAATAGAAGTGATGCTAGTCTTCCTGCTGTTCTCAAATGCCAATCATCCCCGTATTGTTGTAATTTAATCTTAATATCGTGCTCTTTCTTTCTCTCAGACTTGAAAAATAAGGACCCATTAGCACCTCCTTGTCCATTGACTCTTCTTCCTCCGGAGGAAATATACAATGGCATTCCTATAGAGAGGCCAAAGTTAGAGCTTTGGGATGTTGGTCTAATAAAATGTGCATTCAGGGTTTCTTTATAATTGATGTCATCACTAACATTGTTGTTTGACATATATGCCCCTGGTTGAATGACAGAGTTGTATAACTCGTAATTTATACATCTTGTTAACTGAAATGTAATGTATAAATTGATGGAGTCAACTTTTTTAATGAACTCAGTATCAGGTAATTTAGACCACCAATGCGTTAAGTACCTAGTAGTTTGCTTATCAGCGTAAGAAAGTAATCCAATCACTCTTTTGACAACCTCATAACATAACGTTTTGAGTTCTGGTGGTACAGCTGAAGATGATCTCGCTGTGGAATTTCCACTTATTAAAGAGTCAGATAGTAACGGGATCTCTAATAGAATGAGAAGCCAAACAATTGATGATGGGTCCTTTAGTACAGGCGGATGTCTTAGCAGGTGTAAAGCTCCCAAAAAAGCTTTGAAAATAGGTCTTTTAGTTGGAAGTTCCATTAAAACAACATAAAATTTCTTCAAATGTAAAATATTGAGGTTCGGAGAGTGATAGTTCACTTCCTTGTTATCTTCAAGTTTGAATGAGTTATTGAGAGATTCAAAAGAAGAAAATGCTTTGTACAAGTAGTCTTCTAATGGCTTGAAAATAACATGCGGATTATTGCTATTTGGACTTTGATCACCAATTCCACTTTTACACCCCGAAATAACTCCTTTCAATGCATTGTATGATAATGGAAAGTTATTCTCCTGTTCTACTCCTGGCGGTTGTGATAGTGGAACTTCTTTAACTGTGATATTAGTATGACAAACTAAGCACCGCACTCTGCTTACCTGACTTGGGTATTTGATCAATGTTCCACAACATTGACAAGAGCCCAATATATTTTCTATCTGCTGCTGCTGCTGCTGCTTTGATGTGTAGACTGGTGGAGAAATTCCAGACAAATGATGAGTCTTTGAATCGGATTGAGGTAAGGATTGAATTGGAGTGGAACCCAGCAGGAATGCATCTGAATTGGACCTCCTAGGAGGCTGATCTATAATTGGGATATACGGAATATCACCTGATGATTGTAGTAAATCTCTCGAAATTGGAGGCAATGAACTAGATTCCACACATTCAGCATTCTGTAAATTCCTATCTGTTGATTGATTGCCAGAGAATTGCCGGAAGAGTAATTTTGAAAACCATGTAGCAGTTGATTCTTGGTGAGGTGATGATTGGCCTGTATTCGTAGTCATGTTCGATTTACCTACACAAATTAATTCAGTTTTATCATGTAAAGTTTTTTGTGGCAATTAAATATATCAACGAAGCGCTAAAGGATCTATGATGATGAAATGATGATATTGTTGAGCCTAATACAGCGATAGACCAGTATCTCGAACAACAAATTAACAACTGTATGCAAGATTCAACAAACTATACCCATGCACTGTTAATTATTGAGCTATATCAATTCGTAAATTTAAACCTTTTTGAAACTGGTGGAACTGGAAAGAAAGCCAAAACAAGTTGAATAGGTAATTTAAAAAGAATACAGATTCTTTTGTTTAGATTTTCTACTATACAAGTAGGTTTGATTTTAATCAATCGAAGAGGGATATGCTTGGTTGAAACAGATAACTTTAAAATAACGATCTTTTCCTGGAACAATCCGAGAGAGTTCACGTTTAAGGTGCTTAAAATAGATCATACCGTTTAAACAGTAGGAAACGAGGTCCCCTTGAGCTCTCTGTATGTCACCAAAGGCTTAAAATAGGGGAATCTGTCTGCTTGGTTTTTGAGCCGTTTCTTGCCCTTATCGTCCTAACACTGATACATTTAGTAGTCGCGTCTATTGGATTGAAACAGGTAACTTCTCAGAAAATTGTCATTTACAGAACGGATTTGTCAACAACACACAGCCAGTCAGGCAAGTGAATACCGGCAGATCGTTAAGTAAGCTAGCTAAGTTGAATGAATATATATCAGGACGACTACTTCCTTCCATCTCCAATCTTATTAAAATCTCCTTTATTTCCTTTAGTTATCCTTATTACTACTTATTAGTTATACATTTTATATCACAATGGGTTTAAACAATCCTGTTCCAAGATCATTGAAAAGCGAGTGCAAGTAAGTATCCTATCATTATAACTGGAATTCGTTTCAGTCCATATTAACATCGTCTGCCAACAAACTTCGTTTTTCAATTTGTTCAAACACAAATGCTTTCACAAATGATAAATTGCAAGCACATGAATGGTTGCATTAACTCAGCCTACCCTTTCAAACCAAAATAGTATACTATTTCAACTAATTGTAGAGCCAACTTTTATTACCGAGTATTGAGTGATTCTAATTCCAGGTGTACTTCCCTGAACATGTTGAAAATCTATCGGATTGCACTTTTACTGCGATTCTGACCTGTTATGATTTATTCCGAACATCTAACAGATGAATAAATCATTGGCTTGCTCCCCCATCGACTATTAGCGGGTCGCTCAAGCAGATAAAAATCTGCCGATGCTTGCTCTGTCCATTTGATCCTACGATTTCGGCTAATAAGTTTATTCATCTATCGGGGAATTTAATGTCTTGTATACACAGTCGAACTATAAAGATAGATACATTTGAGGGTTTAGCTTTTCTAGAAAAAATACTAACATATCGTCTAATTTTTACTTCCAAACAGAAAGGCTGCTAAAGTTCTCGCTTCGTTTGTCAAACCAAATCAAGTTTTGGGTGCCGATGAAGTCATTCCACATAAGGTTTTATTGAATGCCAAAGGATTGGCCATTATAACAGTCTTAAAAGCTGGTTTCCTTTTTTCTGGTAGAGCAGGTTCTGGTGTTATTGTCGCCAGATTACCGGATGGTTCTTGGTCGCCTCCTTCTGCCATTGTCACTGCTGGTGCCGGTGTTGGTGGTCAAATTGGTGCTGAAATCACTGATTTTGTTTTCATTTTGAATACAGATGCTGCTGTTGAATCATTTGCTCAATACGGTTCTGTTACTTTAGGTGGTAATGTTTCAGTTGCGGCTGGTCCATTGGGTCGTAATGCCGAGGTTGGTGGTAATGCTTCTTTCAAGAATGTTGCACCAATATTTTCATATTCAAAGACAAAGGGTTTGTTTGCCGGTGTCTCTGTTGAAGGCTCGGTTCTTGTTGAAAGAAGAGAAACCAATAGAAAGTTTTACGGTGATAACTGTAAAGCTAGACAAATTTTAAAAGGCCAAGTTGCTACACCGCCAGTTTGTGACGCTTTACTAAGAATTTTGAACAGTAGAGCTTTCAGTAATGTCAATACTAACGGTGAGTACTACTCAGATGATGAAAATTATTATGATGATGTTCCATCTCAGTTCTCTGATGACTCATCACAATTCTCTAGAAGAAACTCTAAAAAGAACAGCTCTAGACGACACCAAAATTACGACGATGATTATTCTGACGACGAATCTCCTCAGGCATACTACAATAGGACTCCTGATAAGAAGAAACCAACCTCTTGGGAAGATGATGTTTACGATAGAGATTCATTATCAAGAAAAAAAACATTAAGCAATGGAAATGGTGGTTATAGACCAAAAACTGAAAAGCCAGATTTCGGTGGCAATGGCTCTAACTCCTCTGCTAGACACAGTTCTGGATCTTCTAGGAACAAGGCAATAGCTTTATACTCCTTTGCTGGTGAACAGTCCGGTGATTTGGGATTCAAGAAAGGTGATGTTATTACGATTATTCAAAAATCGGACTCATCAGATGATTGGTGGACTGGTAGACTTGGTCATAATGAAGGTATATTCCCTGCGAACTATGTCGAGTTGGTTTAAGCTCTAGAGTTTGTTTTTTTGACTTACTTCTGTTTCGAAAATTTTTGTTAATGTATATAATTGGTACTATGTTTGGTTCTCCTAGAGTTTAAATGATATTAGAAATGTTTGTACTTGTGCTAGGTTGTATTTCTAATATTGTTTCTGTTCATGCTGATTTTTGTGTGTTCGTATTTATGTTTTACTTTTTTCGTTTTTTGTTTCGTTAATATACGATCCATCTTTATTTGCACCAGATTTCTTATTGTTTATGTATGTTTACTAGTTGTTCATAGTAAGATCCCAAGAATGGCGCAAATAATGTAAGATTTCAAAATTACCTTTTGTTCTCCAGTTTGCGGCGGCGCTAAATAGATTTTGAGGATCCGTCTAGTTGAAGGCCCTAATATTGACAAAAAGTACCCGAGTTCTTAACTTTGAATAGTAACTCTTTTGTCTTTTGACTCTTCTTATATCTATCTTAAAAAGTATCTAAAAAATTCTTGAATTAAGCAAAGACTAACAGCAGCACCAAAGCTTTACTGACAGATATCGCAAACTCTTTTACCCAAATTTGGTCGATCCCTTTTCTTTTTGATTCTATTGTTTTGTTCATTTAAATTTATCCTATCCTAATCTACTTTTCTGTGTTTTTTTTTCCTGGTTATGGAAGAATATCGTGGGTTTTCAGGTAGTTTGCGCTACATCAAGTCTAAGTTATCAAACAGAGATAATACACCAGCAGCAATTTCACCCCCAATTGGAAGTTTAACTAACCGATCAACTTCAAGATCATCAAAGGAAAATATTTCAACTAGTGACACAGCAAGTGTAAGTACTAAACTTGACTTACCAAGCTTCAATAAAACCACGCTCAGCACAAGCCCAAAAAAAAAAGAGACAGCATCCTATATTCAAGTTCAGTCTGCTGCTAGAAGAAGAAAGTCATTGTTCAGCTTGAGAATCGAAAAAGACAAACCTAAAGAACAGTCTAAAATAGTTCCAAATAATCGTACTGACTGCAACAGCATTAGTTCAGTTATATTAAAAGATGATCAATTTTTAACCATACCAAAAATTGACTGTATTGAAAGCTTTCCGGCTAGTCCTTTCTCTTCAACTGGGATGGAACTTGACAATCAAAAATTAATCAATTCTTTTGATAGCGGAAGTAGTGACAAGCCCTTGCAGAGTATTTGTATTGAAAAACAGGAAAATGTTAATTTTTTTAAAAACTCTACAAAAGTTGTCAATGATAGTCCAGAAAGTGAAGAAGTTAGTAATATTGAGGATAAAAAAGAAAATGAAATGTATTCTAAAACTGCTGCTAGTGCTAGCGATACTGCATTATCTGAAAAGCAAATCCACATCAGATCAAAAGAAAGTATTAACAATATTATTGAAACAATTGACAGTGAGACTTCAGATAGTAGGCATGGATCGGAGTCTAGTGCTGAGATTGTTACAGTTTCAAAGATGGAACTGACTTCAGGTGATACTTCTTCAGGACAAAAACATGAACCCAAATCGCCAGGATTTTCTGATTCATCAAATTTGTTTTTTTCTTTGTTTGTTGGTGATATTGATAAAAACGTTACGGAGTTGTCACTTAGAGAGCTATTCAAAGATTTCAAGGGGTTAAGCTCCGTTAAGATTCCACTCAATTGTCATAACGGAGAGTCTCTAGGATACGGATATGTTAATTTTGCAACCAAAGAACAAGCTGACATTGCAATGGAAGCTTTAAATTATACGAAACTTTTGAATAAGGAAATTAGAATTATGCCTTCATTAAGAGACAAAACACAAAGAGAGAGAATTGGTGCTAATATATTCTTATCCAACTTACCAGATGGCATTACAACAAGACTGATATATGACAAGTTCAAAGAGTTTGGTACAATTTTGTCTTGCAAGTACAACGCTGAAAAACAATATGCATTTATTCATTTTGAGTCTAAAGATGTAGCTTATCAAGTTGTAAAGAAAACAAACCATACATTGATGAACGGCAAACTCATTTATGCAGGTGTCCATATTCTAAAGAAAGATAGAGAGCTTTTTGGTACAGCCAAGACCAGACAACCATCTGAAATGGAGTCTAAAGTTGAATTTAAAACTGATATCTCGAAAGTCCCAATGTATATTCCTTCAAATTCTGTTGATGCAACAATAAACACCGATAATTTAAACTCATCATCAAAAACTGTTAACGAACCTGCATCGCCAACCTTAAACTCTGATATCAAAAGTATTATCTCTGAGGAAAAAAGTACAGAATCTGAAATAAGCACTCAGTTCTCCATTTTTGTTAGAAACTTACCACTTAGTATTGAAGACTCTGTTATTGAGAATTTAGTTTCCCCATATGGAAAAGTTGCTTCTGTATTATCTAGAAAAGTTCCTAAGAGAAATGGTACGTGGGCACTTGTCACCTTAACAAATCAGAGGTCTGTTGATATGGCTATCTCAAAGTTGAACCTGGTTGAAATTAATGGTCATCAGCTATTTGTTACTCGAGCAATACCTAAAGAACAAAAAAATTACTATACAGCCAAGTTTGACCCTACACCAAAGTACAAACTAAAGATTCTAATTACTGGATTAAATATAAATACCCACAAAGCTAAATTTGAGGAGTGGTGTTTGAAGTTTGGAACAATCAAAAGCATTGAATTGTATGGAACATATCCTACCAATTCGAAGAAAAATGATTTTACTGCTTATGGCTATGTTGAAATGATGAGTGATTCTGACACTGATAAGCTAATGGAGAGTTTAAAATTGATGGGAATTTACTGCTTCAAAGTCAAGGTCGAAATACCTAAGAAACCATTTGAGCCTTCCGAGTTCAAGGGCTTATCTCCTTCTTCTGAAAGTTTAGTCCCTAGTCCAATGTCTTATGTCGAACCATCAAAAATGTTCCAGTTGGCTGTTTTCAATAAAACTGTAGAGTCAGATAAGTTGTTCGTGAAAAGAAAATTGACAAACAGTAAGTCAAGGCAGCCAAGCTATGCCATAGACGAGACCCGAAAAAACATTGAAGAGGTGATTGGTGATATTGCTACAAAACTTTTGGGAACATATATTTTGCCGACTTCAAAAAACATGAAGCTTACTAAACCTAAAATTAGCTCTTTGACTGATCACATTATCAAGTTCTTTTGGTCTAGTAGGGCTGAGTCTCTCTGGAAATTTATGGAATCTAACGTTATTCTTGATGGAAAATACAACCACCATCCGTTATTAGAGACTCAGATTATTCAGAGTGCAAATTATTTAGGAATTATCCCTAAGGTGTAATTATGATTCTATGCAATCTTCAACCATCTTTTTTTGCTAATTAGAGAAGAACCTTTTGGCCACATGTGAATTGTTCTATTATATCATCTTATTTTCTCTCAATTTTAGTTTGCATTATTTTTTTATAGCGCTTAACATAGATATATACCTTATATGATTAAACTTTGATGGTCTATTTTTATTATTTTATTATTTATACAACAATCAATGTATATACAAAGCTGGATGAAAACAGTTTATATGGAATAGTGGGACCTCGAGAATAAATAATAAACGCTCTTCCTTCTCATATTAGGAAACATTCATCTACAAAATGTTTAACAACAAGTTTTCCCTCTTGAAAAGATTCCTCACTGTCTAAATGTCTAACAATAGCAGCAGCATGTGTTGCATTTGTTTTAGCTATATAAATTGGAAATTTCAGCCAAGGTAATTGATTCAAATTGCTAATTATAATTTTTTGCTGTTTGGACAACGAAAGTTTGAAAGGAGTTAAAAGGCTGATGTAATTTTCAATCTCTGATCTATCGGATATGGAATCTGGGGGATTGTCAATGTTAAATTTACCTAATTTATTTAGCGTGGTAGTCAATGAATGTTGGTGATCTGATTCGAAGTGTTCCTCCAAATCTTCAATCCCATTAACACTATCATTATCGCTATTATTATTATTATCATTTTTATTATATGATGTTCTCTGAGTATCTTGTAATTTGTTACCATTATTTGCACCTGCTGAAGAAAGTTCATGATGATTGAAAAAAATTGATGATGAATCAGTATTATCCTTTGAAGATGTTATCGCATCAAAGACGGATTCAATTACTCTGTCACCTTGATCTTGCAAAGTTGTTTCTAATTTATTTAGTTCATTGATGTAAGTTTCGCTTAACCTTCTTGTGATTTGTGGTCTTTCTGATAAATCGGTATCGTGCTTGCAGCTAAAGCTAACTGTTGCCGCTGCTGCTGCTGATGATGATGATGATGATGTTTTCGGTAAAATCTGGGGTTCTTGTTCAGTTAAAGAATAGTTCACCCTATATAGTTCTAGATGATTGATTTTAGAAGATTCGTTGAAGATTCTATAAGTAGATTGTGCAACTTGAAGGCCATTATGTAAGATAAACCAAGACACCCACATTGGTAAATAAACACCAAATTTCAAAAAAACTGAGACCCATTTGAATTTTCTAGTCAAAAAGTTTGTGATTTTGTAAAAAATGGATGATGAATCGGCAGTTGGAAGAGTATTATTATTATTTGCATTATCAGTTGGTAAATCTTCGTTGAGCATTTGGTTCAATCCATTAGGCTTTGAACCATCATTATTTGTTGTTGTTGAATAATCAACCAAACCAGTAAAGGTAATTGGTTTTTCGACATCTAAAACTACGTTTTCATAACCTTGTACAAAACTTAATTGAAACTTAGCACCGTTTTCAAATTTGATGTAGCCTTCAGCATCGATTTTAACTTTTGGATTTTTATCTAAAATCTCAAATGGATTGATGAAACTAATCCCGGAACACCACCATGATGTTCTGATATCCGAACGAACATTTGAATATAAGGAAATTCTTTTGAAACTTGATAATGCTTGATAAAAAATCGAGTTTGGTAATGTCATCAAGGTTAATAATGGTAGCTTTTCACTGCCTGTTGAATCCTTCAAAAATAGTTGTCTTCCAGAAGAACCTAATAAGAGTGGAACAACTTGATTGAACAATCTAATTGCAATCGAATTTCCAGGTGTCAAAACACCAACATGTGGTGAGCAAAAGGTAGTAAAGTTGAACGGCTTAATTGGCCCATTAGTTGGAAACAATTCAGCAGAAAAGTAACCTTTTAAATATAAAACACCCAACGCATATCTAGCAAACAAACCACCTAATGAGTAACCAATAAACGAAAATTTGGTAATTTGAGAACCAGGGGATGTTTTTATAATTGATTTTGTAAACTGAATGATTTCTTCAGCAACTCTTGTACCACAAAGATCAACACCATCATAAGTTTTAAATCTTTCGTTTGATTTAGTTTTATAAATGACCAGCTTTTCATTTAAGCTAGGATCATTGTAATTGTCAGAACATGGAGCGTTTAAAGTATACGAAGTTTGCAATTGTGATTCGATGTAGTTGAAATGATCAGAAACTCCCCATAAACCGTGACAGAGAACAACTAAATGAACAGATTGAGCCATAAAGATGAAATAAACAAGTTGTAGCTAGGAAATTAATTAATAACAGAAGGATTGTGGGTTGTCGGTATATTAAATTAAAGATGGATGTATTAATACTATTATATTTATGGTGATAATTTAGTGAATCAGTAAAAAAGAATTAAAATGGAAGGGGGAAATGATGAACATGGGTTGGGAACAACCAATAACTGCTTGGTTGGAAATAGACTGTTGAGGTGCTAGAAAATTCGGCTATAATTGAAGAAATCCTTTTCCGCACAGCCACATTCGATTACTAGTAAGTTCTGTTTCTGCGAATGAGAATATATGGTATACAATATATTCTTTATTGAAACAGTATTAAAATTATTTGGTCAACCATGTATTTAAATTTTTGGATGTTTTATATTAGTATTTGTATAAAAAAGGTGGGCAGCTAGACAGGCCCTGGCAGGACTGTTGAAGATGATCAGTGGAAGGATTTATCTTATCTAAAATTGTAGAGGGGATTTGGTCCGATAACAAAATCAAAATACGGATTATGTCGTGAGAAAACTAAAATATAATTTTAAAAAAAGATGATTATGTTATGAATTATATAATACTAACATTTTGTGCATTGCACGTAAATTATGAGTTAAAAATCTCAAAAAATCGACAATCGTGTGTGATAAAACTTTTCAACTGTTAATTGATTAGAGGGAGAGATCTTAAGTAGTAAACTTTAGGCAATTCGCAATACCAGTGGAGATTTTACTTTTGTTTTTAAAGCATCAGAAGCAAAGTTTTGGTTAAATTCAACAAGGACAACAACTGGAAAACAAAGAAAGAAAAAACTTCCATCGCAAAGTAAAGAAATCAGTTCAAATCATCTACTGCAAGCATGTTTTCAAGAACAGGTAATCAAATAACAAAGATTAAGATTCAATCTCCACAACTTATAAGAAATTACGCAGGCGGACGTCCTGAAGTTAAAGCTGCTTTACCGCAAAGACCATCCAAAGTTATTAGAACAGGTAAAGCTCGTCCAGCTATCTATCATAAATTTAATGCGTACATCGAACTATCTGATGGTTCTGTTATAAAAAGAAGAACTCAATACCCTAAGGATGAGATTAGAATGATTACAGATCAAAGAAATAATCCATTATGGAACAGCTCTAAACCAGATATTTCATTATTAGATGCTGAAGCAAAGGGTAAACTAAACAAGTTTAATATCAAATTTGCCCAATTCGAACAGTCTGGTAAAACCGAAGAACAGATTTTGGCTGAAAAGGAGAAAGCTGAAAAAGAAAGAAAATTACGTTTGGAAACTGGTTTTGCTGCTAAGAATACCGAAGAAGAAGTTTCTGATGATTACTTGGATATTCTTGGAAGTAACTATGTTGAAAAGAAGTTAGGTGGTAACTTGGCGCAAAAGGATAAGGGTAGGAAGAGACGTTGATGCTCTGCCATAAGATTAAACAAAGAATTGCTTTACTTTGGTTTAGCTATATATATAAACAGAGAAAATGAGACATTACACCGTGTATATATTACAAATAGAGAACTTAGTTTTTCATTATTGGATTAGCCTTGCAAAGTAGCCGCGAATTGCATTAATATACAGGTAAGAAAAGGAAACACAAAGTAATGTTTCCACATACACTTGCGAGCAACCGAACATTACATAACTTCTTTTGGGTCACCTTCTAGATTTCCTTTTACCTTTAACATCATAAAAAGAAGTCTCATCAGTAAACTTGTAGTTCAAATCGTTAAGCATCTTGAAAACACTGTTTTTAATTTTAGCAATCCCACCACCACTGTGTAAACCTCTTCCTGTAATAATTTTAAATGGTTTTTTATACAATGCGACTGTAATATCCATACTATCACAATGTTCTTCTCTCTGTCTCATTTCATCCTCCCACCAAACCCTCAATGCTTCTTTTGCACATATTAACGCATTTTCAACTGTTAAGCTGTGCAAATCAGCTACATTGTCTCTAGCTGCTCTATAGAGCAACAAATCAATTTGCTTGTCTTGCTGGTCTTCTATTTTGTTAATTGCGGAGTTTGCTTTTGTGGCAGCTCGTTCGGAATAAACGCTTTTGACTTCTTTATTTTTGTAGATTATTGCTTGATTTTTCAGTGACTTTGATTCAGCAAACAACTGTTTAGCTGATATGCCTGCTTCTTTTGCCGCTGTTCTCCTTGTTCTGAACTTTGTAAATGCTTCTTCTCTTGTGCCTGGTTGAACTATTGGATCCTCGTCTAACTTAGGTGTGGAACTATCTCCAGAAAACTTCAACTGGGGATTTATTTTAGATGTAGCAATGGATTTATCAGCAACCAATATAGATGCAACTTCAACCACTTTGAGAGAATTTCCTTTGAAAAACTTCATTGCAGATTTATAAAAACTATCGTCAAGTTTCTGTAAGGAAGTATTTACCCTTTTAATCTCTGCTAATTCTTTAACAGCCAACGACTTTGGATCGTATATGTAATCTCCAAACGGTTCCAAATTATCGCTTCGTGCTATGACCGCATAACTAGCAGCTGTTTCCGCGGTTTTTGGAAACAAACGTTTAGAAAAATGTAACGATGAGTGTGAATTTGATGATTGAGTCATTGATTGGCTTCTTGGTTCTGATATTGTTAGGTCTTGGTATGGTTTATAGGTTTTGATCATATCATAAAGAGTATGATTTACATTCTGTCTGTTTTTAAGGTAGTATGATTTAACAGTTTCTTCTTTTGATCTACAAAGATCCAAAATTTCTAGTATTTGATCAATATCGTCGAACATCTCTGCCAATGTTAACATCATAGTATCATCACATTTATCATCTGAGGAAGAAAAAGATGATGTTGGGGCGATATATACGCTATTGAGTTTCCTTTTAGGTCCAGAGGTCATATTGTTGCCTAAAATTAGAGGCTTTAAAATTTCATCCTTCTCAACTTTGACCGGCAAAATTTCACCCTGGTCGTCTTTGTATTTTTGGTCTTCAAGTTTTTCCTTTGAGATGATGTCATAATTCAGTAAATGTTCAGAAGCCCTTTCTATATCTCCATTGGTTTCATTTAATGCACGGGAAATTGTATTCAGCGGTACATCAGGAAAGATATCTGACATTAAAAAGGCATGTGGGTGTAAAAATGTTTCATCTTGAAGAGATACCTCTCCAAAAGCTTGAATTAGTTGCTTTGTCATTGTTTGTTTGTTGTTATGTTTTGGAACATAAAATTTATATGGGGCCTAACAATTTAAAAATTGTGGAAGTATTCTAGATTTTAAAACAATTAAAAGCAGTAGGCTATATTTCCACCATGAAGTAATTATAAAATTATACTTTTTGAAGAAATAAATGGACTGGTTCACAGCTTCAAAGTAAATCATTGAACCATATGTATGAGTAGTTGTTATCTATCAATCAAAACTATAGTTTGAAATTTCTGAAAACTAAAAGCCAAAACGACCTTACTCAATGCACAGCCCTGTTTTTCCTCTATTGTTTTCTTTCGTATAATAAGTGTAATTACTTAGTAATTGAGATATCAGCAAGAGTTTCGACCCGTTTCTTATATATAGTTTCATATGTAAGCTAAGAAAAAATGATATGAATAATCAATTTAATTTCGAAGATTATGGTTATCTATGGTATAGGATAAAGGGAATAAAAAAATTGGATTGAGATACGATTGTAGTGGGGGACATTTTCCCCTTTCTCTAACTATTGATTATTGCTGCGGATAACTCTTTTAAACTGATTAGCGATAATCATCAATATTCATTAATTAATTATATTTATATTTAGTATATATATCTTTCATAGCTAATGAATACTTTTATTAGTTTTCTCAGAAAAGAAAAGAACAAATCATTGACACCGTTGAAAACAGCCAACGTGATATTTTTGCCGGGTACTGTTTTCTCGGTCGTCTTCCCCCGCGCGCGCCTACTAACGAAAAAGAAAGTATGCAAAACAACGTCGGTTCCAAACAATCGAAAAAAATTCGAAATACCAAACTCAAGTATAAGAAATCCTTTGTTCAACAAAATCATCTCTCTACGCTTCGTCGTTCTGGCACTCCACGAATCAGCACATACTCACATTAGTATTTCTTCATTTACATCTCAGATTTAGACTTGTACCGTCCATATCTTTGAGACACCAAGCTAGATATACTTCCTGTGTAAACATTCCAATATTACAGTGCTAACATCATACCACCGTTCCATCCAGCTTATATATCGCCTTTGATTTCCTCATCACAAGACTTTTCTAAATAATTCAACTAAATCCGTGAAACGGAAGTATACTATCACTGTCGTTCAAAATAAGAGGATTTAAATTGGTTAACTTTCATTCATAAAGCAGTTATATTCAGTTGCTTCTCTTTTAATATAACAAGTTTTAACATTCCTGATAGCTGTATTTGATTAGTAATGAGTGAGCCAACACAACAAAACGAGACAGCTGCATTTACTGCAGAGCGTTTGCAATTGTTACAAGAAAGAGGAATTAGTGTGAATGAAGGACGACTTAGGCTCCCGGCTGTGATTATTCAACACATCGATGGAACCAGACAAAATCTACTAATTGAGGTCGGTTCTACTCGTACTAATAGTCCGTTGTCATCAATCAGAACTGCAATGGCAAACGCCTACAGGGATACAAACAATGAATCATCTCCATTTGAAACATCCCCTAGATCGACCACATACCCTCTCATTCCTGCAACTCAAAATAATCCATCGCCAACTACTGAAGCACCCCAAAGACAAGGTATTAGGGGTATTGACTACCCAGCATTTGATGTCTCCAGAGAAGGTGTCTATAGGGAGCATTCAGTCTCAAATGACTTACTAGATAGCTTAATTTCACCAATATATAGAAGTTTGGAAGAAAGAAGAAGAACATCTGCACTTACAACGGTGGCCGGTGAAGGAAGCAGTAACCCTAGAACTGATAATAACGAAACTACAACTAACGACAGCAACGAAACCACTTCTACCACTACTGAGCCCCCAGCACTAGCGACTGCTCTGTCCAGTATTCCATCTGATACTACTACACCAACTAATACTACCACAACAACAACCAGAACCACCACTCCTGCTGCCCCTGTTGCTGATACTGCTCCTACTACGACTGCTAATTCAACGATAAGGAATCCTCTCGCTATTGGAAACAGTTCCATGTTTGGGGGTTTATTTAACGGTGGCACCAATTCCGAACCTTCAAGAAATATCATATTAACTGTCAACTATATTTATGGACAACCGAACGTACAAACTACAGACGATAACAATGTAAATGGTCTTTCAGGTTCTTTGATTCTTCATGTTCCAGATATTAACGATAATGACGATGCAAACTTACAAGTTTTGATACGATTGGCAACAACCATCGCATTGAGAACCATAACAACATCTGTTAAATTTGCATCTGGTATTTCAACTGAAGCATTTGATAAATTGGAAACCAAGAAAACCAATCAATTGAGTGATAGTGATAAGCAATGTGCAATTTGTTATGACGACTATGAGGAATTGGTTGATGAGACCAAAGATGAGTCAGAAGCTGATAATAAAAGAAAGTGGGATGAGGGTGATGGAGAAAATGATAATGAATCCAGTTCTTCTGAACAAAATAGAAAGAAGATTAAAAAGACTGATGGGACTGCAACTTCTGGTACAAATAACACTTCCACTTCCCCAGAGATTCATACTAAGCCCGAGGAGGACACTAAAAAAGTCACTTTAAAGGAGATTACCTATACTCATGTTCCTGTTTGTATGCCATGTGGACATGTATTTGGTAGATCATGTTTACGTGAATGGCTAAAAGTCAATAACAGTTGTCCATTGTGTAGGAATAGTATCAAGAACTCTTCCGCTAACACCGCAGGTTCATCATCTACAAGCGCAACCAATGGAGGCGAAACCACTATAGTGCTGCCTAATTTGGCCAGAGTTATCAGTGAAAGTAGAGAGGTTATTGATGAATTTAACTCTAGACAGCTTACCTTCATAATGCCTGGTCAAGAGAATTCTGGTAACGATAATCAAGATGATATTATTCAAACACAAGAAGTTCCATTACCACTGGCAATACCTATCAACCTGGCTCCCTTGACTAATAGGGCCAGCATTAATACTACTAGTGGAAGAAGCAATTTGCAGCAAGGTAATAATGATGACGGTTCAAATGGCAATGAAACAGGTACAAATAACAATGCCAATAATAACGCAAGTGTGTTTGGATTAGTTCGTGGCCTGTTACAGAATTTGAATGGTAGATTAGGCAATCCTATTAGAGTTAGAGGACACAACAATCCAAGCTCAGCAAATCAAATGAATGTGTTGCATAGAATCCCCATTGTAAGAGCTGCATCGACCCCTATAAACAGTGATAATTCCATCCCCCCACTTGTGGCTATTAGGGGTGGATATTCCTCAATTGCCAATAGGCGAAACACTAATAGAGGCAACAGAACTCGAATTGTGAGAAGAGCACCAAATCGTATTATATTGAACCAGCCTTCTGAAAGTATCGGAGCTTCTAATTCGAATACGGTATTGAATGGGTCTACCGGTATTGGAAGGTTACCTCCTCGTGCTGTTGTCAATAATTCCATCGACAGCTCCAATGCGTCAACAAGTTTGGGTTCCAACTTTGGGATCTTAAACAGAGATGCTTTGTTCCCTGTCGGTGTTGAAAGTCGTCGTACTGAGACTGGAGTGTCTACTGTTGCAATTCAAGGTGATGGTAGCGGAGTGAGACCTAACGCTCCTAATACTACTGATAGCAGCACAACAACTAATGCGATTTCTTCTAGATCATCCGAATCTACTAATCTAGAAAGTAATGAAGATGGGGTGCTTAATGATGAGTCGATCTCCACTTGGTTGAATACATCTCCTTGAAACTCTAGAGAGAGATGGTGATAGAGCATGTTTAAATTGATTGTTGTATAATGTGCCTTTTGGATGCGAAACTGTGTAATTTTTTTACTCATTTCTACTTTTTTAATATTGTTCTCTGTAAGCTAATATGTCTTCTGATTTGTGATGAAGAGTAGCTCAAATTTTGTAAAATATAGCTAATCATCAATATTAATTGTCATCCTTTCAATATTTATTATAAAACGTAGAGTTTTTCTTTGAAAACTGTTTTTAAGTTCATGCGCCGCATCTTCTCATATCAAATTTTGCTCGCAAAATCAAATTGCGATCCTGGCGGTTAGTAACTAATTTATACTATATTATTATATATATACATGATTTGGATACATTGAGCCTTTTACGGTGGCTGGAATTGAATAATAAAGATATCAATTATTGAAACACCCAAAATAGAACAGACTATGAGTGATCTAAAAGAATTCGACCTACCAAACTTCAAAAACTCAACGTTCAGGTTGGATAGACCATCCAAGTACTTACTCACGAAAGCAAGAAGAGATCCGATCAATGGTTATTCAAACTTGAAGAAATCAATGAAATCTTCCACCGTTTATATCGGTAAATTATCATTCAATACAACGGAAGAGCAATTGTTTGAAATTTTCAGTAAATGTGGTACGATCAAGAAAATTATTATGGGTTTAGATAAATTGAAGTTGACACCAACTGGGTTTTGTTTTATTATATTTGAATCTCCTGAAGGTGCATTAAATTCGGTTAAATTTTTGAATAAGACGAAGATCAATGGTAATGTGATGGAAATTGATTTAGATACCGGTTTCGAAGAAGGTAGACAATTTGGAAGAGGTGCTGATGGTGGACAAAGACAACAACCACAAGAATTTAATTCACGTAACAGATACAACAACAGAAGAGGAGGTTACAATAACAATAGAGGCAGAGAAGGTTATCATAGAGGAGGGAGGGGAAATTATCGTGGTGCTAGAGGCGGTTATAGAGAAAGACCAAGATACCAACAACAACATCAACAATCACATTATTACGATCAAAATTACAGACAGCCAGCTCAGCAAGATGTAGAATATGGTGGGAATTATGATCAGTATGGTTCTGGTAATTACTATGATTCTCAACAGCAACAACAACAGTTTGGTTATCAGCATCCACAGGCTCCACAGTACAATCAGTATCAACAACCTCCGTATGAACAACAACAGTATCAAGGTCCTCCCCATTCTGATAATCAAGATTTACCACCACATTTACAATAGTTTGATTATATGTTTATACAGTTACATACAAATATATGTAATTTATGTTAATGTATTATCAAATTGGTACATTTTACGTTGTAATTGTAAAACCGGCTCCTTTGCCTTATACTTGAACGCTTGACGTGCAAATTTCAAATGTCAACAATCTTGATCTTTCGTTGAGTATGAGTAAACTCAAAAAAAAAAGAGTGAGCGATGAAATCGAGTGTAAATGAATCGATCGAATAATCTTTCAAACAGAAACAATTGAATCCACGTTACGTTTGTTGGTTAGTTAGTATATGTAGTTATATGTTTCTTTGCACAAATAACCATTTACTTAACAAAGTACTAAGAATACTATTTACGCTGATTAGCCTCTCTACCTCAATAGATATTACCTGTTAGTCGGAACTCTGAGCCAACATTCTTTCCTGTCGTTTTCATTGTTTCTTCTGTTAAAGGCACAGACAACCCATTCATCCTCCTACAATTACGAATATACTATTGTTTAAGCGCTAAAAAGCTGTGGATATCTATTGGATTAGCATTCACAACTTTATCTATATCTTGAAGAAAAAGAACTGTGTGTTTTTTCTCTACAATAAATCATATATAATCAGGTACAACACCTATTTTTCTTTCTTAATTTTCAGTCTTAGTCTTTGATTTTCAAACACACAATGTCATCGGAAGAAGATACACTCAATTTGGAGCAAGAAACAAACGAGATTCAGCAATTGATAGAAGCTGAAAAACTGGCATTCCAGAGTAACGAATTCTTTGATCAAATATTGGACAAAACAATATCAATCTGTTTGACAACATCACAATCAAGAGTTAGACTACAAAGACAATGCTTAAATTTTATATACAAATCCTTCTACTTGAAACAAATTGAATCATTTGATCTTAGACGTAAAAATTCTATCAAGCTAATTGATCTGTTGGATTATTTTATACTTCAATCCGAAAACAAATTAGACAATTACTTGATAATCCAAAGATGTATTGATATTCTTAACTCAGTTTATGATTTGATCTTTTTTGAAATAGTTCATCAACCTGAAGAGGGTAAATGGATTCAATTGGCGAATATAAGAGACCATATTATTGGACAATGGCCATCGGCATACCCTCTATTGCCTTATAATAGGGAAACAGATTATATGAGATCAATCGGTTGTAAAAACTCCATAGTTAAGCTAATGGGGAAAGTCATTCAAACTCACTTGCCAGGAACTCCAGGTGACGATGCCGATATATCAACGACGTTACTACCTCCTGAGCATTTATTTTTGGAACCAAGTGCATTAAACACAAATGCCCAAAGTTTACTGGATATGCTGTTAGGTTTTTTGAACGATGATGTGTTAACTTCAACTGCTCTTTTCTCAACCATAATATCCACTTTGATGGTCCTTTTTAAAACAAGATCGAAATATTTATCAACAAAGCTTATAAATTTTATTTTAGGTTATGAATCACAATTGAAAAGAAATCCGAAGTATGAATTTAATCAAAAAATAAAAATGAGATTGATTAGAAGATTCAATGACAGGATAGATAAGTGCCTGATTGCTTTCTTATTAAATAAAGGTTTTATAAATAAAGATCCACAGTTAAAAACTAGGTTTGAAAATAAATATAGATATTTGGTTGAAAAGGCTACTGAACAAAAAGAGAGAGGTATTTTGAATGATGAAATTGATGATGAAGATGATGAAGAAGTTAGAAGAATCAAAAGAAGAAAATTAGAAGCACAAAAATCCCAAACAAATACTTCATATTTCTATAACGAGTCAGAAATTCCCAGATCATTAAACTATAAAGATATATATTCCCTTATCAATCCTACTGATGAACTTGGACAATTTGATGCTTCATTAATTCCAATGGAGACTCTTGTCAACATGGTGGGGACAGCTTTATCTAATGTTGAAACTGATAAAATGGTCAAGGCACTTAACATCGTTTTTGAACGTTACAAATCTGTTGCTGTTAGACCAGGAGAAGCTTTCAGTCCACAGCTAGAACAACCACAGTATATTGAAGATGATGATGAAGATGATAATTATGATCCAACATACGAAGATAGCGCTGCCGCAAGCATCAAGCGAGAACGTCCATCAAATTTAAAGACTGAAGAAGCTTCCTTGGACTCAAGAGCCCCTGAAAATTTACTTGGTAGCGAAACAACTTTGGCAAATGATGAAAGAGAGGAAGATGAAGATGATGCAGAACCTTATGTTTTATCCTTACCTAAACAACTGGCTGCTGCCCAGAAAAAAGAACATCTACAGCTAATAATTAATAGTTTTATCAAATGGTCGTCAACTAAGCAAAGTCAACCAAGTGTTACTTCCACCAATCAACCAGTTAATGATTTGAAGAAAGTTGCTATCCCAAATTGGAATAACGATTCGTGGATTCGCTTGTTATCAAGACTTGCAGCTAGAGGATTGAATAATGAAGAGCTTTCTGATGTTATAAGAGAGGCTTTGTTTGACCATTTCAAGCTTGACTTGAAGAACAAGGTCGATGGTGTCATTGAATGGTTGAATGAAGAATATTACAGTTCATCCATCAATTATGAGGGAGAAGATTTGAAAGCCAATAAACAGTTACCTAGAGTGTACTTGCATTACGCCACCATGGTTCTAGATAATTTAATCCCATTCTTAGAATCAACAGATAGAAAAGTATTCATCAGATTGTTAAGTGAACTCCCATATTTGAATAAGGATCTGATTTGGAAGATTAGATCGCTATGTTCTGATCCTGTTAGATCTAAGTTAGGTTTCCAATCATTGCTATATTTGATTATGTTTAGACCTCCAGTTATCAGGGATTGTATCGAACTGTTGAAGGACATGTACCAAGATTCAGGAAATAACGAGTCTCTCAAGTTAGAGTCTCTCAATTACTTGAAGAAATATGCTCCTGCGGAAGATATTCCTAACTAATCTCAGAATATATATAGTTAGATGAAGCACCAGCTGTGACTTTATTTTTGTATGTTTTAACGTTTTTGTAATTATTTTTTGAATCCTACCTTAATTTTTTGTGTACTTTTATGATCATATATTTAGTATTGAACTAATTGCCTTGCATTTAACTGAACAAGTACGAATAGTACCATTGTTGAAGATAACCAGGTCTAACTTTATAAAAATAAACTTTAACTTATACTACCTAAGAAAAATGTAGGAGAAGATTTCTATGTAGACTCATATCTGCTATGGAAAAGAAAACCACGACTGAGGAATAACTAAAAAGATTAGCTTACTCCGATGCCGGGAGTCGAACCCGGGTCTGCACGGTGAGAGCGTACTGTGATAGCCGTTACACTACATCGGAAATTATTAATCTTGAGATGGTTTGATAGTTATTTAAAACTGATTGAGTAATAAATTGATATTCTTTTCGATACCCTTTCTTTTCATTGATAGGAAAGGAATCTGAATAAACATATGGAAAATGCCCAACTATATATAGTAAAAATCATAAAGAAACAATTCTATCGAGGATTGAGAAAACATTATCTACCCATTCCTAGTATCCCTACCTCTTTATGGGTATGAGTAGCACGGCTATCATCCAAGGTAGCTTAGTCATGAATACCTCCTCGGGGTAATTTAAAATAGTATGAGCTACATACTATCGAGGATTGAGAAAACATTATCTACCCATTCCTAGTATCCCTACCTCTTTATGGGTATGAGTAGCACGGCTATCATCCAAGGTAGTTTAGTC
>PPKI02000085.1:0-43082 GCA_003707645.2 Ogataea trehalophila
GGGGGGGGGGGGGGGGGGGGTCTTTTTCCTCTCTTTGGTGATTGATTGATTGCATAGTAGAGAGAGCGAGACAATTTGTACACACATACTAATGTGGATTTTTTTTGCGCATTTTTTAGACCATCCGGTGTGTAGATCGACATGTACATATATGTATATCGTTTAACAGCATATCGTTTAACAACATATAGGTAAGTTACATTTGTCAATAATGGGGGATATGGTTTATATATTCTGTACAGGTAGGATTTTAGTGTCTGTTTTGCTATTTTGATGATACATACACACTGAACAACTTTTGCAAAATATGGCTAAATTGGATTCTCTCCCACCCCTTTACTAGTCGCATTAACAACCATGGCTGGGTTTATGTAACTTTGTCTATGATATTGATCTTAATTCTACTGAATGTTGAAATAAACCGTGATAGTGAATAACGTTAACGGTTTGTATATATAAATGTTATAAAGAGGTCTTTTCCTTTCGAAAATTATGAGATACTTCTATATAAGTACTATTGTTGTGTTTGATTTTTGCTGTTTGTTATCTATAACCTATACAATCCATAAATTATCTCATCTACAAAAAGTAAATAGTTTTGTTGGAGACGGCGGAGATGATGTGATTTAAAATTCTAGATTCTAGATTGGGACAAGAACGCCCGAACGGAGAGGCAAATGGGGACGGGGAGGTGGATGGATGGGCAAAAGTATAATAAAAACAATAGAAGTGAGTGAAGAGATGGCCCCCGGATGAGATCGTTGGGTAAAGAGTAACAGTATATATATATGCTTAAAAAACGTTAAACGAGGGAGTTTTAATTGATACACGTACTTTAACCAGGTCGGGTGTTAAATAAAATAAAGCCATTTTTACAATTTCAAAAACTTTTCGGTCCATTTCGTACTTTTTATTCGTGTTATTCCGGATTGAGAAATTTGGTTATTTTGACTTGACGCCGCACGCAAATCGAACCATTTCTTTCTCTTCTTTCTAATCGTTTTATAATCTTTAAACAAAATATAAATAAATAATGATAATACAACGAAAAAAAAACAGCCTACATTTTTTTTAGGACTATTTTGTATAAATAGCTATCTGTTCCCTGTTCCCTTTTAGAACGCTGTTCCCTTAAAATTTCTCTCTAAACTTGTATCCCTATTCATCCTCTGATCTTATTCCAATCCATTTTCATCTTTCTAGCACAACGTTAATTGCATATATATAACATATTCTCTTATACTCATTTATATACACATTCTTAAAAAGCACACAATGAACTCTCAAACATTATACAACTTAAGATTCTTAAAATTTCAAAGGTTTTTAAACCTCAGCTACCTTTCAGTTGGTCTAACGTTACCATTCATCTTACCTATCAAATATTCCATCACTAATAATAATGCACACGATAACGGAAACTCTTTGGTTTACCACGGTCATTTCAATAGTAAGAATGCTTTCAGAATATAAGGAAAAACTTTTACAAACAGATTTTGTTAATTTGTGTTTCATTTTTGTTCAGCATATACAATACAAACACACAATTAGCAGTTGAAACAAAAAAAAAGAGAGAGACGGGGGTGTTTCCTGGATTTTTTTTTCAATGAATTCTTATTATTCTTATCATAGCTGCTAATCTTTTGGGTCTTTTTTTTATCATTATTATTATTATAACACTACCAGTGCTGATCTCTTCCTGTTCTTTTCTTTCATTTTGGGGGTTTTTTTTGTATTTTTTCAATTTGTTTTCCAATTTGTATTTTAATATGATTGAAAAGAACATCAAACAAAAAGGATGAGCAAGTACAAAAGGGAATTTGTTTTTGTTTTTGTTTTCATTACTATTTTTATTTCCATCTACTTCATAACGATTTATTTATTTGATGATTATATCAATTAAAAGATGAATAGATTTTTTGAACTGACTTGCCTTTCTGCTAGTTTCAGAAAGGTTTTGTATGTTTTTTAAGGCATTCATTTTATCACAAATTTATTATAGTCATTGTCATCTAATTTCACGTAACCATAATCCAATTTAACGTAACTCTTTTTTTTGTGTTTGAATATACGTTTTCCTTATGTTGGTGTATCTAAATCTAAGACACTATAAATAGGAGTAGATAGGTCTTTCCTGGTTGGTAAGGTAGGATATGAATGTAATGGGCTCATTTATCTAAACCGTTATCTATTGGTCGTGTACTTTCTAATGTATTTTCCCATGATAAGACGAAAAGCTATATCTATATATATACCTATATATAAATATATATGTGTGTTTATTTACAAAAGATAACCCAATGTCTCTAATCACCTATAACTGCAAAGTACAACAAAGTAATTAGCTTTATTTCGATAAAGAAACAATTTTCCACTCCCCCAGTCGTTAAGAATCTATTAATCTCGCATTAAACAGGATATTTCTCCCACTTGCTCCCTCTTTCCGCATTTGGAAAAACAACAGGATTTTTGCTGTAAGTTAAACGCTCCAAAAATAAACTTTTTGTGTTCTTTTGTTTTATGTACCTTCTTCTTCTTCTCATACAACCTATTTGTCTTTAAACTATCTCTTTCAACTTTTATTAACAACTAAAATCAGTATACTTTTCCTTAATTTCATAAACATTTACATAATTTCAACCCTTTAGAAACTGTTTTTCTCAAAACCAAAAGAACCAGAATCTTGAAACTTGCAAAAGTGCTATTCCATAAAAGGGAAAAAGAAAAAAAAAGCAGAATTATAGGATCTAAGCAAAATTGAACTCGTAATGCTTAATACCAAACCTTCCACTATTGATTCCAAGCTAAAGTATTACGGTAACAATGGTTTAGTGCTTCCAAGTATACCACTCAAACCATTAATCCCATTCAAAAACTTGAAGCAAAGGTATCAAATTGTTGGTACATTGGGACACGGAAGTTTTGGGGAGGTTTCATTGGCTAAGATCAAATCAAACCAACTATCCACTATTCTGAATGAAATGCATCTATATCCAAACACTTTACTGGAACCATTGAAAAGCGTTAATAGAATTAAGTATGACGTTGTGGCAATCAAGACAATGAAAGAGATTCTTAAAAACCATGAAAATTACTCAAAGGTTAAAGAAGTCAAGTTCATCTTGTCGATTAAATCACATCCAAATTTAATTCAAATCTATGATATTTTTATTGATTCAATTAACTTAAGTTTGAATATTGTGATGGAGGTTATGGATCAAAATTTGTACCAATTGATGAAATTTAGAAAAAATTATTTATTTTCTTCAAATTCAATAAGATGTATCCTATCTCAAATTTTAGCAGGTTTACGCCATATCCATAAAAATTACTACTACCATAGAGATGTTAAACCAGAAAACATATTGATTATGAAGATTGCTAATTTCTATGGTGGTAACAAAGAGAATATTCCTTTAAATAAGAGACATTTAACTTATATAGTTAAACTAGCAGATTATGGGTTGGCTAGAGAAATCAAAAATATGAAGCCTTTTACAGAATATGTTTCAACAAGATGGTATAGATCACCTGAAATATTGTTGAGACAGTCGTTTTATTCTTATCCAATTGACGTTTGGGCATTTGGTTGCGTTATTGTAGAAGTTGTTTCTTTTAGCCCACTTTTCCCAGGAATAAATGAATTGGATCAAATTTATAAAATTTTAGAAATTTTAGGTTGTCCCTACCCTGAAAATAGCGAAAACATGATCAAAAGAGGGACAGAACCTTTAGGTGGTTATTGGGAAGATGGTAAAAGACTATCTAATAAGTTAGGATTTGATTTACCTTCATTACCTGGATTAATTATTGAGGAGCTAATATCAAGAACAGATTTACCCTATAATGATCTTCAAAATTTGTTAAAAATGATTAAACTGTGTTTAACTTGGGACCCAAATAGAAGAGTAAATGTCTATTCGTTATGCTCAATGGATTATTTTGATAATTCGGTTATTAGGGAAGAAGATCATTTAATGGATAGAAATATGTTGACAAAGCAATCTCAAATATTGGCAGGAATTATCAATGAAGAATCTTCCACTAACTTAACTCTATGTTCTGAAAACTCATCAATGCTAAACTGCAACAACAGCTTTAGCCATAAAAATTCAGTGAGTAAAGGTTTGTTAATGAACTCAACTTCAAGTTATAAAACAAATATAATGAATGATGAAAATTATCATGAAACCATCCATAAATTAAGAAAAACTCCCAATTTTAATGTCAGCATGTTTAAATTTATTAAAAATAAAGTTTCAAACAATAAAATAAATAAATTTAGTGGCGTTGTAATTGAACAAGAATCATACAAGGATACCAATAATGATGAACACCCAAATTATTTCATCAAAGAAAATGAAATGATTACCCCACCTCCACAGCAAGGGCAAGAGGAACAACTTAATCAAATAAATGAAACTGAGCCAGAACCCGAATGGGAATATGATGATGATATTGAATCCGACTTCTTTGAAGAAGAAGAAGATGGAGGAGATGAGGTGGAGGATGATGAAGGTTTAAACTCTTCAAGTCCACTGTACATTTCAAACACTTATAAGTTGATTCAACTAGAAGAAGCTTTAGAAGAAGTTGAAAAGTTAAACAACTCAAATAATTCATTCAATTCACAAATCTGCATCGTTGACAATAACGAAGTTGAAATAAATCAACATCATCATCAAACGCATTCAAATAATATAGTCGAATCAATAAATTATGCACTTGACGAAGAAATGAATTATCATGATGGGGATCTATACGAGTGGAATAATATACCTTGATCTTTTCCCTTAGTACCAGTAATATTTCCTAGTCTATCCTCACTTTCTTTTTTTATTGATTAGTATTATTATTATATACGCATTTTCATATTTTTGCTAATTTATATATACCTCAAATATATTATATATGTCAACATATTATTTATTCAAAACTACAAAAGCCTGAAATTACACTTGAACGTAGTCTTTATTAATTTCCAATTCTTTGTCACCTTTCTGCTCAATAACTTCCGGCTCTTCACCATCATTATCATCATTGTCGCTATTATTGATCTCATTATTACTTGAATCACCTAAATTACGCAACAATGTTTTTTCCAACAATGAATAATCCAAGTCATGTCCTTTGCCATTGTCATCATCTCCATAATCAATAACAACATCATCGTTATCCATGTTTCTAACAACGATCTTCTCATTTACAACTCCACCATTGGAAGCAACAACGCTGGCACCATTACCAGCATTGGTTTTTGTGAAATTGTGATTTAATTTACATTGTTTTTCATCTTTTAAACAGTATCCGAATTCTTGTAAGTCAGGACAATTGAAATAATGAACGTATGGGCATGATCTACCAAGTTGACAGTATCCATTGACCGCAAAAGGTCTGCAGATCAATCTGTCCACGGTATAATTATCACATTTTTCTTCTCCTTGTTCCATTGCAACCGTTGATACCATAGCAGATGGTGATGAAGACGATGGTGCTGCTTTCAATGGTTCGAGTTTATGAGAGTAAATGCAGTTGATATTTGTACAGTTACCTTCTTGGAAGTATTTGCATGATGGTGAGTTGAATTGATTTGGGTTATGGCTCAATTTGCAATTTGGATTGTAGCAAGTCTTGGATTGAAGTATCAATTTACATAACGATAACTGTAATGGAGAATGTATGTACTGACATGTAGGGAAGTATGGGCATTCCCCCGTCCGTACATAGTATATGCATGGCTCCCTAGCTGTTTCATCTTTCAGTGGGCGAGGTTGAGATGTGTGGTGTGATAAATTATTGTTTTGAAGGACATAGTCGCCTGTAAATGTCTTGATATATTTTTGTGAATCGTAACTAAGGATCGTTTTCAAGTTATTTATTGAAGTTATTTCGTTGTTGCTACTTATAAAATTTGTTGAAATTAAAGATAGTTTTTTATTATTGTTAGTTAAAACAAATTTCAAATCATCTAGCACTATACGATTTTTATAATTGAATTTCATACGGTTTTTGTAAACGTTTTTGAATAGTTGCTTTTTTTCTTTACTCAATAATTTCAACTTGCTGATATTCGTACGGAAAGTTGAAGGTGACGACTCGTTTCTGATACCCCTATAACCACCTCTATATGTATGTCCACCTCTGGTACGTGCTGATTGCATAGCCTTCAAATTTGCTGTTGGGTATGGCGGACTGGATCTGGATGCATGTAACGATTTACCGTTCATTTTGTCAGCCAGCTGTTCCTTTTGTAACTGGATTTCTCTTCGTTTGGCTTGTAGTTGTAGTTGAATTGAATCTTTTTGTTTTTGTATGTCATCTTGCATTTCTTTCAGCCGTTGTTTCAACAACTCACTTTCTGACATATTCGTTGATTCCCCAGACATAACTGTTGCTAGTTATTTATCTTTATTGGGTTTGCTAACTGATCAAAACTGAATGCCTTTGATCTATAGAAGTATATTTATCAGAGGTTATTTTTTCAGAATGGTTTTTTTTTTGATGGCGGCGCTTTTATAAAATATAGTATAACAAGTCGATGAGAAATTGTGGAGCTTCTGGATTTAGAGATAACTGGTTTAATTGTACTTGAAACTACCCTATATACCCCTCTAGTAGCACTAAGCAACAGTTTATATTTGAATATCTAACAATCATGTCATCATATACAAAGAATCAAATTAAAGAGTTTGGTGTTAAAGGTATTAAAGAGATAATACCCTTGGATGACGAATCTTTATCTCAAATGGTGGACTACGCAATCACCGGTTTCAATTCGAGAGATAGTGTGAGTCAACATCTTATGAATCTCCTTGGTGAATCGCCCGATTCATTGACTTTCATTACTCAATTTTGCAACATGTTGTTGGGAGATCCGACTAAGGCCAACAAAGTGCCTGTGACATATCAGCCACCACCACCAGAAGCAATTACCAGAAAGCAAGCTCCTAAAGTGCTGAAAGTGCTTCCATCCAATGGTGGTAGATCGAAGATCATCACTACTAGAAAAAAGTCGATAGCAAATACATGGGATACTGATCAGAACAAGGTAAAAAAAGTTGTGGAGAACAAGCAACGTTTAGCTAATAACAAGAACGGAGCAACCACGTCTGAATTACTGGATTTAAAACCAACTGAGGCAAAGAAAGTTGATTTTAATAGAAAGAATGCACGAAAGAAGCTAGACAATTTGAAAGATTTAGACTCTGCGTTAATGGAACTGGAAATCAACAATGACAATAGGCTGAATGGTTCGGGGGATAAAGAAAAGATTCATAGAGTTTGTAACTGCAATGCTACAAGACATCCATTATTTGAAATGTTTCCAAATTGTTTGAACTGTGGTAAAATTATTTGTATTAAGGAGGGATTACAACCTTGCTCATTTTGTGGGAAGGATTTATTGAAAAACGAAGAAAGATTACAGATATTAGAGATTTTAAGAAAGGAGAAAGAAGAAATTGAGGGGTTAAAAACCAAAACAGCAACATCAAATACCTCTAATCCAACCAACAAAAAGAAGAATAAAGTTACTATATCGGTTAACTCGAAAGGTGAAAACAATTTCAAAGTCCAAGAACGATTTTTCAAGAATATTGAAGAGAAGAGAAAAGCAGAAAGAGAGAAAGAACAAAAACTTGAGGAGGATAAGATCGAGATTGAAAAGGTGCAAAAAGAGTTAGACTATTATAGTACAATCAAGGGTAAAGATGATGATTTGATTAAAGCACAAGAACGGTTGGATACTTTGTTAAATTTCCAAGATAATGGTGCTCAAAGAACAAAGATTATTGATCAAGCGTCTGATTTTGAGAACTCTTTAACATCTTCTGTTAACTTATGGGCTACACCCTTGGAAAGAGCACTACAGTTGAAAAGACAACAGAAACAAATACGTAGACAAGAGAACTCAGAAATGGAGAGATCAGGACGTGGGAAGAAAGTTCTTGACATGTCCATCAAGAACGGTAAAGTAGTTTTAAGAGAACTGAGTACAGCTGAGGATGATTTACAGAGTAATTTATCCGATGATGAAGATATCAAAGATTTAGAACAAGAGCTGAATAATGAGAAGTTGAGTAAATTCAATGATAACTCGAAAAACGTTTGGGATTATCAGAAGGATGGGTTGAAAAGGGAGAGGCCTGTTTACGTTGGGAACAAGCAAAAACGTGAGGATGTCGAGGATGAAGAGATGGATCAGATACCTGATCTTGGAAGTGTTGTGCAGTTTGGGGACGACGAAGAGCAGCAGGATGCTTTGTTCTCCATGGTGGGGGTGTAATATTATCTCATATACATCATTTATGTACGAATATACAGTATTGTTTTTTTAGTTTAGTAGGATCAAACACTCCTTCTTTGTATCAACCCTTACACGGCTGTGGAAGAGAAACTGAGAAGTTACCCGCCCGTTTTTTGTTTCTCTCAAAATTTTTTTTTGCAAATCCTGCGAGGTTTGGTGGACTATAAATAGACTGAGATTCTCCCTTTCTTTTGTTTCGATAATTTTCCATCTAAAGAAGCTACCATCAGTAGTGGTTATACTAAACTAGTATAATTTACTTTATAGGACTATTTGAGTACTGGCTAACTATCATTATGATTGGTTTATAACGGTCAGTTCCAAGTATCAGCTAAGTGTCCCTACGACTTTGCTAACAACAAAGGCACGATTGACACTCCGTTTCAAGTTCTTAGATTAATGTCCAATGCGTTAGTGGTAGATTTAAATTGATGACTTTTCAGGGAATGGTTAGTTCCGTTCTTCCGGTTAGACTCATCCAACTAATAGTGTTAGTACATATCTTATATTATTCTGTGAGGAATAATATTAAGTACAAAACTAAATCAAAATCTTTTGTTTTGATGGGCAATGATATGATTTTATAAAATATAATTTGACTGTAGATATAAGTGTAGATTACTTGTGTATCATTCCTTACTATATCCATGAGCCAATCTGCAAACACTTTATGCTTACGAGTTCAGAGATTTGCAAGAAACTTGCTAGTTTTCAAGACCTCGATGTTCGTCTGAGGTCGAGGATTTAGGTTCTTACAAGCATTCACTAATAACATGAATCTTTTCAGAATGACTTAATATTTGAAAATTTATACATTCAAGTTGATTGACTTACAAGTATGATCAAAAAACACCTAACTATGTACACGTTCAATAAGAATTATATCTCAAATAATTCATTTTCACTTCATACCCTCTCTTGAAATAGGAAATTGTGATCCTATAAGTACCTATAGCCCAATAATGCTGACCGTGTATATCTAACACCACAGTTAATCGTAACAGCAATAACTGGATCAAACATGATTCCTTTTCTTATACAATAACACTTGTTTTAATTTTTTTTGTGTTGACTTCACGAAGCTTTATCCGACGGAGGACGTGGAGTTTCCTTATTTATATTAGCACCACTTTCTGCATCTTTAGCCTTTTGGAACTCATTCAAGTATTCAATTTCATTCTTGATTCTTTCCATAGCCCTGTAGACTTTAGATTGAACGTAGAATGAACCTCCGTTGTCTCTGGAGTTGATATCAAACAAGTAATCGTATTTATCTTGTACCTTGTCTAATGTTAATCCTGACTGGGTGACATCAAGAATCTTACAAGCTTCATCTAAAGTGATTTCACCATCTCTAGATCTACTTGAAGAGGCTTCTGCTGGTTTACCTTTTTGACCAGTTGCCTGTTGAGCAGTTGTTGCTGCTGCTGCCTGCCTGTAAGCTTCTGTGAAAGCCTTACCGAAGACTCTGGCACCAGTGAAAATCACCTGCACCACTAATCTGTGAGCCATTGTGTATATGAATGCTTTTTCGTGTTCGAAGTGATGATTGTAAGCCTAGCACTTAATGTCCTTGTTCTTCACTTAATATACGCTCAGAATAGCTCCAATCTATTTTCAGTTTCTATCTAAATCGGTGTAAATTTTCTTGAGGGTAAAAAAATCGCGCACAATCTGCGTGGACCAGTATGCGCTGCAGTTATGCTGTATAGTATATTGGACAGAAGAGAAGAGCAGCAACAAGGGCACAGTTATACACAAGATCATATCATCAGCTTTGGATAATTAAATCTCAGCATAAGAACAAGTAATTTATAGCTTGTTATGAAATCCAATTGTAAGTATGTATAAACATTTTGATACTTGATTGCGACATCCATTTTGTTGTAGAGTTTTTTTTAGCCTCGTTTAGTCCGATTATTTCGTATAGAAATAATAGGTGAATCAATAATAAACCAATTTCATAGACGATTGTATGATCCAAACAAGTAGTTCAAGTTCTGTTGGTTTTGTTTCTATTTTTTTTTGCACTTAAACAGACTTGTTTTTTGTCAATATACTTCGGGTTATCCAAATAGTTTTTCATTTGTATCATCCTGTTTTTGTTTCCATATAAACGCTTACAATTTCATTTGCTATATATATAAAATATATTCTGTATATATACATACTTCAAGCTCTCGATTTGTAATTGATAGCTGATTTTATAGAAGGCCAATATCAATCATTTTGACAGCAATAACAAAAGATCAATTAGTCTAGAGACCAAATATATGCCGGATCTACCAAAAGATTCTACGGGTGAAAAGCCAGAAGCTGAACTACAGGATAATGAAGCTGCTGGTTTATTAATGTTGTTTTCAAATCAGCCACAACGATACCCACAACAAAACGATGATAAAAGTGATTCCGAGCCGTCTATTACTACGAAACTAGATGAGCCAGCATTGAATTCAAATACCAAACCTATAGTTAAAATGGAAAAACAAGAGGATAAAAATGCACACAGACAACAACAAAGGTCACCAACGGAAAAACAAATTACCCCTGTCACGGCAAATGCAACACTTGCTATTCCCTCGAGTAGTACAAGATTTAGTCCACAATTGCGTACAATAGACAACCACGTTACAACATCCCCTGGTCCTGCAGCAGCTGCTCTTGCTAGTGATAACGGTTCTAACAAAGCCGTGGTGGCTGCTGCTGCATTGGCTGCTGCTGCTGCTACTCCTTTGCCCTTTCTTTCTCAAGCTGAACAACAAATGATACATAAGCATCAGAAAATACCGAAACAAGGTAAGTTATCTCCACCTTTGGCTACAATGAAAGAGGAAGAAGTGGAGATTCTTCCAGTGTCAAACCCTATTCCAGCCCCAATTAAGGTTTATCAAGATCCGGTTTCAAGTCCAGCTGTCATTTCGGTTAAGGGCCATGATAAGTTTGAACCCCAAGCTACAACTGTGCCCAAGCAACAACAACAACAACAACAACAACAGCAGCAGCAGTCACCACCATCAGCGCCAACACAGTTAACACAAGAAGAAGAAATAGACAGTATTATAGATTATGAAATGAAAGGAGAGGAAACAGAAAATAATTTAACTGAACCTGAAAATGAAGACAATCGTTCTGAATCTATAAACCCTCAGACAACTGCGGAGGACACTAATCAAGATACAGAAGTTGAAACAGAAACAGAAACCAAGACTAAAGATAAAGATGGTGATCTAGTTATAAATGATGCCATCGTTGTCACTGCACGACAGGATGAAAAGCCTGAATTTTCTCCAGAATCAAGTTTACCTCCTCCATACGCTGTAGACCCAGACGAAGGTACCATTGGTTGTATTTGTGGTTATGACCATGATGATGGGTTCACGATTCAATGTGACCGTTGTTTCAGATGGCAACATGCAGTTTGTATGAGTATCCAAGACATTGATGATGCCCCTGAAAACTACTTGTGTTATTTATGTGATCCAACGTTAGAAATTGACGGTAAACGTGCACACCAATTACAAGAAGCTAGATTACAACCGAAGAGAAAGAAATCTAATAACTATCATGATATGACAAGTTCGACCAGCAATAATAATACTCACACTAGTAATAACAATACCAGTAACAGTGGATCCAATTCAGTGACAGCAGGATCCCCTGTTCAATCTAGTAATAAAAAAGATAGTGCCATAACAGGCTCACCGCATTCAAATTCAATTACAAATAATTCAAATGGTGGTAATAAGTCAACCACCCCAACGGCAACGACACCATCTTCATCGAAACAAAAGAAACGGAAAACTGAACAAGCTGAACACGATGATGAGTCTATTGAAAGCATTGAAAGATATCAAACGTTGTACTTCGAAATTAATGAACCTGAATTTAAGTCAAGTTCTGTTAAATCATTGATTAAGAAGCTACCAAAGTTAATGAAGGAGAAACAACAAGAACAAGTTACTGATACCAGTTTAGTTAACTTCACAACCATGAATGAATATAACAAACAACTAACTCCCAGAACTAGTCTTATGGTAAGATCTGCGCCTGAGAACCCAAAGGCGAAATTCACTGGTTTATCAAAGTTAGGATTATACTCAACTAAAACAATCAAACAGAATCAGCTAATTAAAGAGATTATTGGTGAATTCGATTTGAAACAAAATTATATGGAAGAGCAATGGAACCAGTACTGGTTACTAGGTTGTCCAAAACCCAAAGTTTCATTCCATCCATTCTTGCCAGTCGCTATTGATCAGAGAGGTATGGGCAATTTGACAAGATTTGTTAGAAAGTCCTGCAAACCAAACTGTGAGATTAAAACTGTTTTGATTAATGAATTAAACAAGGAACCTGTTTTGAAATTTGTTTTGTCTTCAATCAAAGAAATTAAAGTTGATCAAGAGTTATCACTACCATGGGAATGGGATTCGACACATCCAATCAGATTGATTGAATCAAGTAGTGCATCATTTGAAGATCTATCAACTGATTTGAAGATAAAACTGATCAATTCGATTCAATCGATTTTAGATTTAACGGATTGTGGATGTGCCACTAATTCAGGTGATTGTTTAATTGGCAAAATAAAGAAGATTACTTCTTATTTGCAAAGAAATACAAGAAAACAAAATCTTTTCTATTTGACACCAACACCGGGACAAACTTACGAAGATATTGAAAGTAGATTGAAACAGCGTGATAAATTAATCGAAAAAGCCATTACTGAACAAGAAGAATTGAAACAGAAGGAAAGGGCAAAGGGTTTATTAATTATCGGATCTACTGATGAAGAGGAAGATGAGGAAATCGTTGACAGTGATGATAGAGCCAACACCAGTAATACGACAGTTACCCAAGAGAATCATATTGACACTATCAATGAAACATACGAAGATGGGAATATTGCGAACGATAATAATAACGACGATGAAGACCACAAGTTTAAACAATTCAAGTTGAAATCAGTTTTAGATTCATCCATAATCCCCCCTAAATTCCAGATCATCAAGAAGTATATAGAGGATTCCAAATTGAAAGATTTGGCAGATGATGAAGCTGATAGCAACCATATTGGCCCAGCCTCAAGTTCAGCTTCAAACGATGAAACGTGTTTCATTCCTATTCAACTTGTTCCTGGTAAATCATCCACTGATAGGTTTGCAACTTTATCAGTTACAAGCCAATCAGGTGGTGAATCGTTTACCGCTGGCGTTAAAGACGAACCAAAGAGCGATGATTCAATACTTCATCACCACCACCATCAAGATGTTCTTTCTGATGGTAATGGTAATACAACTAACGTTGGCAGTGGGGTTCTATCCTCATCTAGTAGTGCTGTTGGATTGGATGAAGTGAACGGTGTTGAAAACCGGGAGGAAAGACCCAAAGTTGTTAAAAAGTTCAGTTTGGCTGATTACAAGAAGAAAAGTAAGATTAAGAATTGAAAGTGATTTTCATGCATTTGTATCCATGTCTATCTGTGATGTTTGCATGTGCTTTTGTTTTTGTTTGAATATGAACATAATTTAGGAGACCATTTAGTGAGACTATTTTTTTCTATTTTTTTCTATTTGTGTATATATAGGTTTTTATTAATCATGTGTATTTAGTTTATTCGTTCGTTTTGAATCTATTTACTGATTTGTGAAAGTGATTTATATGTTTTTTGTTCGAGTCGGAGCTAAGACCAAAGTTTTAATCAAACGTTATTTTATTCTACCATACCATATATATATATGTTTACTTAATGAACATCTCATTTGTTAATTTATTTCGATTTGAAGTAGTCGGGTTCTCTTAACGTTAGTGGATTGATTCGTTTATAGAAGGGTGTACACATTTTTTCAACTTTGGACTTATTATTCTTTTTTTTTTTCCCCGCGTGTTAAAAAAAAGTTTTTGATTGTGTTATTATTTGATCATCTGTCAACAACGTGAGGCTCGAGACTTTTAACACTATATTTTTCAAAAGAGTGAAAAGATTTTTTACTAGTAAAAGAGTAAAAGAGAGAAAGCATACGGGATCTATAAGGTGAATTAAGCAATAGTTGAATATGTTTATTAATTAGTACTTAATGCTGACCATAAATAAGTATTGAACTGTTATACAGATAATATATGTATTCATATACATGACCATGTTAATTTAAAAAAAGAAGAATTTAAAAGGAAAGTAATGAACGACACTAAACCGGTGCCATGTTTTATATTTTTTCAACAACCAAAGAAAGAATATGAAACAATGTGCCAAATGAAAGAGAGAAAGCAAAGCAGTACAGACTGTGAAGTAGAAAAAGACACATATAAAATATGTAATACAATTGAAGCAAAAAATGAAAGAAAAAAAGGACCCAAACCCAAAAAGAAGAAAACAAAGAAGAATTAGTAATAGAACAAAAGGGGGTCCTTGAAGAGGACAAGAGAGAACGAGAAATAATAAATAGATAATAATAAATAAGTGATAAGTTAAAAAAACAGCAAATAATCAAAGGAAAACTTCGAGATTAGTTCAATAAACTTTTGATACTAATGGTTCTTGGATACTTAGGAACTCTACTGACTAAAATCGCAGCAGCAGCGGTAACATCATCATCCACATCACAGTCAACTCTTGGTTTTTTGCTTGGTAAACTGTAAGCATCATCTTCAACTGGTCTTAAAGCTGGGGATGATAATGGGGAGATGTAATGTGTTCCGTTCTGTGAACAAATGGATTGCGGAGATGATGGTGCCGATGAGCTGTAGGACGACATCAGTGGAGAGTCACAAGTGTTTGTGATTGGTTGAAGAGTTGTGTGTAATGATGATTTTGATAAAGTTTCATCGATTTTCCTCACAAGAGATTCAGTTTGCTGTTTGCTTAATTTTGAAACTTGTGATGATTTTTTGGAAATCGATGGTGAAGAAGAAGAAAAAGATTCGGTAGTTGCTTTTTTGGTTGAGTCCTCAATGTTTGGGTAAACACATGTCAACATATTTCTAATACAACCAGAACATGAAGGTTTCAATTCATCACACTTCTTCTTTCTTCTACGGCAACAAAAACAACCTGTTTTCGTTCTTGTGATTTTTTTCTTTTGTGTTGATTCTTTAGAAGTGGAAGAGGAAGTAGCGGCAGTACCGATTGTAGATTTTGTAGATAATGCTTCTTGCATAGCTAATCTAGGTTGAATGTTTAACTGTTTTGGGGAGCTGATTGGTGAAACTCTTGGAGAGGATTCTGTTGAAGAGGAAGGTGGAGTGGCAATTTGTGTACTGCTTAATTTTTGAGCAGAAATATTAGCGGTAGCAACGGATGAAGGTGATGGTAGCTGTGGTGTACCATGCTGATGTTGGTGAGTAGGTGGACTGTTCAAGGAAAGCCTTATGACTCTTTGGTATTCTCTGTAGTTGGACATTGATCTCTATGAAATTTGGGGCAAATTTTTTTTTTTAATTATTAGTGTTCTGTATAGCACTCGTGCGATTAGATTTTGTGTGGGAACTAAGATAAGAACAAATGATTTTCTTTTATTTGATATTGAATGAAATAGTAGAAAAGAACTTTGGAAAATGAGTAAAAAAACTAATAGTAATAATAAAATATCATTGAAAGTTCCAAAGACGGAGTGAAAAATTTTAATAAACCGAAAACAAACGTCATCTGACTCAGAATGTATGATTTTGTACAATTACTCCAAACAACAACCACTTTGTGTTAAGACACTGGTTGTGTTTTTTTTCTCCCATTAAGGGTAGGAAAACTGGATTTTCGGGTGCAAAAGATTTTTCTTCAACCGCGTTGAAATTTTCCAAAAGCGGCAATTCTGATTAGCTTCACCCAACGAGAACGGCAGTTGTGTGCGCAGTAAGTTTCCGTTTTAATAATTAGTCCAAATAAAGTAACTTAAGGCATATTAGTTTCCTTCTCTGTTATTTGCGCTATGGGAAATTTGAAGCGGAAGTGCCCATAAAAAATATTTTCGCTTTTGGTATCTGTTTTTGAACTTATTATCCATATTTGGAATTTGATTTCGTATCGACCGACTATTTATTACTATTGCTCGAAAAAAAACATGGTCGATCGACTTTTCTATTAGTATGCTTACTTAATTATTTATTTCATTTATACACACAGATGATAGACAATATCTAATAGTCGATCATCGGTACCTGGTTTATACGTGGAACGAGACTTGCTTTTGTAATTTCAAAAAAGTCATTGGTTGAGAAAACACTGAAGGGCATTATAAATATATCAATTGGGTTAAAAGAAAGATCAATTTCTCTTCTCAATTCGTTACATTCATTCACGATGCAACCATAATTCACCATATCACCGTATTCCAGGCCTTTTGTTTTTAGATTTGGGAACTCTGAAATTAATTCTCAGCCAACAGGACCGATTCCATAACCTAATGAACTTGAACCATAAATTGACAACTCGTACAATTCATCGAAAAGTTGTTCGATCAATTTGTGATTTGATTGAGCAAGGTTAGTTTCATTTTTGAAATCAAAGTTGTCAATGGAGCCTACCGAGTACTTGAACTCACCAGCCTGTACACCTCTATAATGGATGGATACATATTCAATTCATTAAATTCTTTTGAATAACAGTCACCTGCACCAAATGATCTAAGGTTAGCATAAACAACAATGATGTCGTCAATAGACAATGATGCTATAGAAATCGCTGATATTGAAGTTTTATTATTGATTTTAGTTGCTGGCAATATACCGTTTGATGCAGAAAACGTATAATTGCCATTTCCAATTTTGGGAGCAACCATTATTGACTGAAATTCTGACACATTTTTGATAGTTTGCTGGCCAATGTTCAACTAACGAACTAATCTAGCACCAGTAGTTTCGAGCTTAGAAACAACAGATGAACTTTTAATATCATCATTCTCCATTATGTATTCATAACCATCAGATAGCAACTGTCCTTTGGTAACGTCGAACTAGAAGGTAATCAGCCTGCTCCTTCTGCTTTAGAAAGCAAATCTGTCAAATCTGTACTCACCCCAATAGAACCTAACAACCCATCGTATGTGTACGCAACGTTCAAAGTTTCCTTCACAATTAGATCATTGAACCCGCTAGTACAATTTGATAAAATACAGCAATCAGAACCATGATCATTTGCTTCTCTAAAAGTAGTGGCAACGCAACATTCAGTGGTCACACCACATAACAACAAATGTGTAATCCCTCTATCAACTAAAATTTGATGAATGTCAGTGTTGTAGAAAGTTCCTTTACCTGGTTTATCAATGACAATTCAATTTCATTACGAAATGGCTCCAATTCATTAATTATTTCGTGACTGTATTCACCACGAACTAATATTTTACCTAAGGGACCTTTATCACCAATCAACATTGGATAATTTGATGGTTTGTTGTTCTACTGTCTTAACAACTTAGATGGTGCAAAATCTGACAAATCAGGTTGGTGACCTTCTCGGGTATGAATGATGGTTAATCCTAGTTTCCGTGCAGTTTTGAGTAAGATTTTACATGGTTCGATGATTTTGGAAAGTTGGTCAAAAAATTCATCTGAATTGCATTGTAAGTATCCATATCCACCTTTCATAATAAAATCTCTTTGTATGTGAATCATAATTAACGCTGCTCTTCTTGTGGGAATGCAAATGTAGCAGGTTTCGCAGACCATAATGTGTACTTTGATAGCGGCAGCATAACTTCTAGGAGGCCCAAAATACACATGTGGTCAATCTTGTAATGATTAAAAATTTAGCAAACTGATAACCAAATGATGATCTGACACTAACAGGGAATGGAATGTGATACTTGGTACCAATAGCACCGTTTAATATTAATGGAATAGATATTAATAACATAACCACCATGGAAGTGATTAAAGCAGTTCTCCATGTCATACCGTATGTGAGGGATGATGCTGGACTCTGGACAGCTTGAATTGAAAGATAATCAGAAGCCCAGAAACCGGCCACCATTAGCATATTCCAAGTTCTGGGGGATGGGGAGTAACATCGTTATCAATATTTGTCTTGATACCATCCGGAGCACAAGATGAGTCTTCTTTTTTTCAATTTCCAAGCGGAAGGAGAAGTACATTTATTTCAACTTCAGCTTTGATTTCGCTGACAGATTTCATGTGAGAGTGAATTGGTCTTGTATCAATTAAATTTGGAGTAACTGTTAATATCAATGATGTTCAATTGAATAAAATTACTTCAAATACAACAAATCAAAGGAAAATGGGTGATTATTTAAACCAAATTAAACAAGTATCAATCGATTTTAAAGGTCTTCTTATCTTATCATGAAATATGACGATAACGGAACTAACCTTGGAGTTTGTTCAGAAAATTAATGCACCTTTCCTTCTCGAAGAAAAAAACTTTAGCAAGTTTTTAATGTGAGAAGAGTAAACAATTAGATAAAGGGACATGGATAGATTCGTATTTTGATTGGCTGTCCAAATATATCATTACTGTTTCTTGATAAGTGAAGGATCTGTCTATGTGCGGCGCAGATCTCTCGTTAGTAGCTCCCCGATGCCGCCCATCCGGCAAACCTGTTTGACGGTCCAAGTTTGACGGTTCAAGCTGATGCTTATCACATACTTAATTATTGGAAGCACTAATAAGTTTTTTAAAACTTATCTATAATACATTACTCGCTTGTCTCTACTTGTTTGCACTTAGCTGGTGGTCATTTGATTCAGACCTTTCTATGACTACAAAACCGTCACAAAGAAAACTAGAAATAATAGCAGAGAGAATCTATCAAAACGAATCCATAAACCTGCATTATCCACGGTGCAAGCAGGTTTACTATTAATCCAGCATCAATGCTTTAGAGATCAATATTCACAACCAAGTCAATCATGGGTCATGCAATCTCAAATACAGGCTATTTCTCAAGACTTAGAATTAGACCAAGACTGTCAACATTGGAACATCCCACATAGTGAAAAAACCACTGCGTAGCAGGTTGGCATGGGGGTTATACATCCAAGAAAAATGGTTGTCGATGACTATTGGTAGAGCTTCGCATATTCAGGAAATTAACTGGGATGTAAGTCCCTTATCAAACAAAGACTTCAATAAACTATCAGAGCAAGATTCTTTGTTGGAGATCAAAGATGATACTATTGACTTTGAAACCTGGCAAAGAATTATTTATGCAAATGGCTGAGCTTACCACAATCCTAAGTTTAATATTGGATCGATTATACAGTAGAAGGACCAAAACGTATATGAGGTCCTTAGTAACACTTGGAGAAACTGAAATTTTGAAAAAACATATGGAGATCATTAAACCATTGCAAATCAAACTTCGTGAATGGGAATCAAAGTTAACAAAGCGCCTTGTTATGGAGGATATGAAACGAGGGCATATTTCCGGAGCCTCAACTTGTACATTTCAAAATTTGCAGCAAAGTTCTGCTTACTAAAACCTATTTTAAGTCATTTATCCAAGGTGAAAGCCAATAATTTTATTGTTTATCTTCAGTTTATGATTACCCATCGGATCATTTATGAAAACGCATACTTTTACCTCAATCAGCTGTTAATTTTTTAAGTGGAATGCAGGCTGAACACTTGCAAATATTCTGGTATTCATCTGCTAGGATTGGGTTTGCAATGATTGTCGCTTTTGGTGTCTTACTGACTTTATCAACTGTCACAGCCACCAAGTTTTGTAGTTGCTTGGATAAAGTTGATGAATATGGTTGGCGACTTCGTGTCAATTCGAAGACGCTGAGTTTTTATCACATTCGAGAATATGGCTAGATCAGCTGAAGAAGGTGTTTTTTGTTAATTTGAAGATTAGCTCATTTAGGCCGTTCAATCAACTCACCCAACACCAATAACATCAACAAGAAAATGGTAATCAAGGTCAAGGTGAAAATATTGAAACATTGAATCCTAATATGGAGACGATCTACAATAGTTCGGACATTCTGTCCTCAATGTTGGTTATTCAAACACCATTTGAAACACCCAGCTCTCATGATGAGTGTTGAAAAAGCGCTATCGTAATGTTATGGAGGGGTCCATTTACATTGAATATTGGTTAACCTATGGTATACTCTAAATTTAAAGAATTAATAAAACAAAATAATTTAATAAATAGTAAACAGATACACTTATATAAACAAGTCAAAAAAACTTTTGATAAAACAGAAACAAACTTTAAATCAAATAATAATTAGTAAAAACAAAAAACAAAAGCAGAAATAGAAACAAAAATAAATAAATTAAGCAGAAGCTAATTCTGAGAAGTATTGTCTTAGGATTAAAGACAACATTTCAGGTAATTCGTTAATGTTATGAACAACAGCATAGAATTCGAATGGGAAGGAGTCCAAATATTTATCGACTTTTAACTTCATTTGGCCATTGGCATCAGCAATGTAATTAACTTGAGACATGTCCAAAATAGACTCGTTGTTATTCACGCCATCAATTATAACAAACACCAACATGATCTTCTCTTCTCTAGCTTGTCTTACCATCCTCTGAATAGTTTCATGGTCTTCACAAACACCGTCAGATAGAATGATTTGCAGCTGCCATAGGTCAGAACTGCCACTTGCTCTGGCATCGCTAAAGATACCCAATGATTTATTGACAAGTTTCTTGATGTCTGTTCTAGTTTGTTGAAAAGCAAAGTTTTGGAAAACAGAGACCCCACAGTCAGAACTGAATTGTTTTTCAAATGGATGAACAATTTGAGTGTCTTCACCAAACTTGACGATTGACAATTGACCTGATTCTAATTGTGTCAATGCCTTGGAGACTAAAGCAATAGATTGGAAAGCAATTTCTACAGCCTTAGATTCGGCCATGGACTTAGAGTCATCGACAGCAATCATAATTTGATATTGTCTCTTACTTGGCTTAGTTCTTCTCATCCAAATCTTATCTTTTCTGAATTGAGAGGCAATGTATGGAATAATTCTCTTCATGTTTAATCTCTTACCAGTTTTGTAATCACCCTTTAATTTGGTTGCTAAAGTAGGCTCCAAGATCAATCTCAATTGCTCGCATAAACCGGCAGTTAACTCACGGGTGGCATCGTCAGATTTTTTCCACAACTTTTGAGCTTCTTCGTATGGTCTGATACTGTCATCTCTAGAGACCATCTCATAGCCTTCTTCTTCAAGAGCTTCATAATCGTCATCGTCTTTATCGTCAATTTCCATCTTCATTGAGAAATCTTCGTTATCAACTTCCCTCTTTCTTTCACCAATCATGGAAGACTTAGTTTGACCGTTGAAGTCTCCATCTTCGTCTTGAGCATCTTGCATTTCTTCAGCATTCTTGTCAAGAACTTCTTGTTCGTCTTCTTGTTTAATGTTGGCTTCTTCGTTCTCAGCTTCAGGTTCTTCCTCGTCGTCATCAATAGCCATATCGTCATTAATGGATTGAATTTGCTCTTTGTTGGCAGCACCTAAAGCTTGAGTGTCATTCTCAGTATTTTGACCTTCAAGGTGTTGGAATTCATCAGGTATTTCACCAGTTTGTTGGTCAACCATATCGTCATCAGTAGCTTCTTTGATTTCTTGTCTACGTCTGTGGAATTCCTTCAATGAATCACCCAATTCTTTCAAAGATTCAGAAGCTTGATCTCTAGAAGCATCAGTCTGTTCAGCATCCTTCTCCTCTTCTTCGTTTTTCTTTTCTTCTTGGTCTTGGAAGTTAGCAGCACCACCACTGGTACCAATGTTATCCTGTTCTTCCTTGATATCAGCATCAGCGCCTTCAGATTCCATACCAGTTTTTTGTTGCACAGCTGTATCGGTATCAATCTCATCATCATTATTACCATCCTCCAAACCATCCAAACCTTCAACTTCTTCTTCTCTTTTGGCGTCATCAGCTTCATCTTCCTTCTTGGGATCAACTTCGCCTTCTTTTTGATCAACATCCATTAGTTCTTCATCGCTGCCAACACCTTCTTCCTCGTTGATTTCTTTATTGTCATCAGCAAGGTTTTCGTCTTCTTCTTGGATTTCATCTTCCTCACCTTCGTCATCATGGTTGTTAGGTTCGCCTTCGGCTTCTTCTTCACCTTCGTTTTCATCTTCAATCTCTTCATCAGTCATTTCTACATCCATGTTTTCATCCTTTTGTTGTTGATCTTCATTTTCTTCTTCTGGAAGATCGTCTAACTTATCTTCAAATCCATCACCGTCGATTTCGTCCTCTTCATCAGAACCTTCCTTGTCAGAATCTAAGTTAATTTCATCTGGAAGATCTAAAACTTCAGCTTCAGAAACATTTGCATCCAGTTGCTGATCGTCATCATTTCTGACTTCGTCTTCTTGTTCACCAACATCTTCTTCTTCGCCACTGTCATCATTCTCCTTGTTGTCGTCATCGTTAGCATCATCTGGATTCTTACTATCATCCTGAGGCGTATTGTTATCCTTCTTCTGATCATTATCTTCTTCATCCATAGCTTCCATGTCATCGTTGGTTTTAGATTCATCTGGTATCTTATCGGAATCTTTCTCCTTAGAACCATCAGTAGCTTCTTCATCCCACATCTTTTCATCGATAGCATTTGGATCCGTATCATCAATGTCATCAACCTCTTCGTCTAATTCTTCGTCTTCTTTGTCTTTTTCATCATCATCTCCGTCGTCATCCTCAGCTGGTGCATCCTCTAAGTTACCTGCCATATCACCTTCGATATCAACAGCATCGTCGTTTTCGTCATCTGCATCATCTTTATCCTTGCTCTCTTCATTTGGCTGCTGAGCTTGTTCGGATAGATCTTCGTCATCTTCAACGTCCTTGGAGTTGTTAGTAGCACCGTCACCATCACCTAAACCAGTGCCGTCTTGTAAGTTATCTGATTCTTTTTGTTCACTTGGAGGTTGTGGAGAACAGAAACCTTCCTTAGCAATGGTATATAGGATAGAAGATAAGATATAAGTACCATGAGAGGTGCCAATATAATTTTCTTTCATCTTCATTAAAACAGTTGTCACTATATTTTGGTAATGTTTGATTAAAGGTAAAGCATGAGCAATGACAGCACGAGCCAGGTTGGAGGATGATTGGTTGTATTCAACCATGCATAGAGTTTCAACACAAACGGCAAGTTTGGAAGTCATACGAAGCGGGAATAATAAGTCTGTATATCTGGTGATTCTTCTTTGACTATCGACCAACCAGTTATCATTTTCTTCAGTAATAGGACCTTTGTCTTCTTGTAACTTGCTGATCTTTTGAATAGAAACCATAATCGAAGTAGACAATTCACGGAATGCAAGTTCAACATCACTAACTGTCTTGATTTCGGTTAATGAGGTACTTGAGTAGATCTTGAAATCAAATCGTTGACTTTCAATCCATTCTAGCACAAACTCGGCAATAAAAGAAACTGTAGGGTTGTTCGATTTCCATATGTTTAATTTAGTGATGAAGGTCGATAAGAAGGTTGATAGGGTTGCAGTATTTTCTAGTTCCTTTTCGGTGTAAACGCCTGTCTCTGGAACAACTAACCCGGCCAAATAGGTCTTAGCTTCGACCAAGAAGATGGTATCATACGATAATCTGGTAAAGTCTGATGAAGACTGAACCGTCAGTAATGCAAAGTCAATCACCTTTGGTAGCCATGAAATCAAAGTATGAGCCATCGTACTGGTGGTTTTAGCAAATGGAACCATAGAGGCTTTCAAAACAGTTGGGGCTAATTCAGAAGTAAAATCTTCAGCACCGAGTCTTTCAAATGTTTGGACATAATTCGCTAACGATGATTCAAGATCAGTAATTTTGACCAATGTTTGGCGACCTGCAATTGTAGTGAAGATCAAGTTTTCAGCGGCAGCTAAAGCCTTTAGTGCTTCAGCAGGTGGAATCTCTTCGTTTAACGCACTGACACTTGCTCTTAACCTTGGTAACAAATCTAGTAATCTGAAGAAGTAACCATCAATACCTGCAACAGAAGTATTTGATAAAGATTTAGAGTTTGCTAAAATAGCAGTAACAGATGATAGCATCTTTTGAATATCAGAAGTGGTGTGCAACTTTAGACCCATTCTTCTCAACTCACGTAAAGAGTCACTGAAAACCTTACGTTTTTGAGTTTTCAAACTAGCACACAATGTTTTGTTCTCTTCAGTTAATTGCTTTGGAGTTTCCTTACGTAGTCTATCCACATCTTCAACCACGTCCTTTGCATAACCATAAATGTTTGGTAGATCATCTTCAAAAAGACGATTAACATAAATGGACATATTCTTGTGAACAGTTTCAATTTTACGCAGTCTTGCGGGCCTTTGATCCCAAGTAGAAATTTGTGAACATAACTCATAAATGGCCTCAGTGTTGTGGTGAATATTGACTAAAGACAACTTCAAATGGCTCTTCGGAATAGTACATTTGACGGATACACTTAGACCAGATTCGATTAATGAAGTGATAGAGGTAGATAACAAATCACGGTACTTACGGATAATCTTATAAAGATTGTGGTGAGATCGACGCGATGATTGTTTTAAGGCATCGATGTTGATGTCTTTCCAACTTGCTAATAAGATAACTTCCTTGACGTCTTTTTCAAGTTTTTTCTTTCCTGCTGAAATAGCATCCTCAATAATAGAAGTAAATTGAGAGTAGAAAGAAACCACATTCGATAATGCATCGTGGATTGGTGATTCTGGAGCCAAAACATGAACATGTTTGATGAAAGCAGTCAGTAACATTAACCTGTACTTATATTCTCCATATGTTGTTTGAGATAAAAAGACATTGATAGCAGCAACAACTTTAACTTCATTTTCACCACCATAAAACTCACCTTGAGTTGCAGGGAGAATAATGGATTCGAATAAATGGAACCACCATTTACCCATCTTTCTCTCAATGGCCTTCTCCTCATTGACAAACACTTGCTTCCAAGAAACTAATTCCAACTTTCTCCACGAAACTATCAAACCAGAAATAGTTTCACAGTGGGTCTTCAAGGAGACACCAGAGTGAGCATATTTTTCCCATTCACCAATGAACGTGTAAACTTGTTCAACTTTCGTTAATAAACGGTAAACTGGAGTGGATGATGAGTATTCAAGGAATTCACTGCAAATTCTGAATAGCTGTTGTAATGTAGCATGCTCTGGCCATTGTTTCAACAAGCCGTGCACCGATCCTTGTAATCTTGAAATAATCAAGCCAGCTCTTCTGGTTTCGTAAGATGAGTATCCAGAGTAAAAGTCAAGGTCTTTTGATTCTGCACTGTCAGTAAACTTGTGAACAGTTTTGTTAAGCTCCGAAATAATTGAAGAAAGAACTGGAGCAGAGTTAGTGCCGATACCTGGTTTCTGTGAAAGCCTTGATATTGAAGATAAGATATCAGTTCCCTTACTCACTAAATGGCTTAATGTTAAGTCAGATCTTTTGCTATTGAAAGCATTAATGTAAGCCCTAGAAATTTCAAAGTAAATGTCATCAACATTATAAACCATCTTGAAATCATCTGAAGCAGTGACATCAATAACATCTTCAGAGTCTGGGAACATTCTTTGGAAATCTTTTTCAGCATCTAAGGTAGGATCTGAAAAAACAAAAACACCTTGTTGGGTTGACTCCTGTTCCTCTTGTTTTAATCTTCTCAATGTCCATCTGTAATACAAAGCAAGCAAAGCCTGGTTGAAGAAATCATCAACAGTGGACGGTAATGATGTGAATTCTCTCTGATATGCAGATAGTTGAATAAAGTAAGTATAGATATTTTCAACATCAACATATTCAACTGGGGCTGATTTACAAATTTCCTTGATTTCAGTGTATACTTTATCAACTCTTGATGTTGACGAGACAACAGATAGATCAACTGGCCATAGTGATGGAACTTCTGAGTACCCTAATTCTTCGGTGCCAGTGTGCAATAATTCCAAGCCTAGTTTCATACCATAGATGTAACCTAACAAAACGTCGTTCAAATCAGCATATCTGGGATAACTTTCTCTCAATCTCAAGGCAAATTGAGAGGCATTTTGTTGGAAATTTTCAATTTGGGAAGTAGACTTATCGGAAACCTCAACAGCAACACTTAATAATGATTCAACGTGCTTTGTATCAATAGATGAGTCAATAAATGATGACCATTCCTCAAATAATGCATCAATTGATTCTCCTGAACGGTAAACACGTGGAGCTTTTGGAACGAATCTTTCATCAACTTCAGGAAGTAAAGACTCACCATGGATTTTACCATCACCTGAAGCCACTGACCTCATTATAAACCAACTATTTTTGATCTCATCGACTAATCTTTGTAGCTTGATGAAGTTATCGTAGACAACGTGATCAGAAATAGCAGGATCATAAGCGTTATTTGGAACATAAAGTTGGATGAAACCACACGAAATGAAAACCCAAGCCTTACCTAATTCTGCTTTTCCAAATTCAGTTTGCAAAGATAATAAAGCTGGAGCAAAGAATGTATTAAAGACGTTAGCGAATGATTCCAAACCAAAGATGGTAATCAAGTCGATGTATTCGGCAATTGACTCTGAGGAAAAGCTGCCAGTTGATAATGAGCTAACAAATCCTGACAATTTTTCGTTTTGATCCTTTCTTAAAGTTTCTTCATGGGCAGTAGTAACATGAGCGACCCATTCCAATAAGATAACCTTAAAACAAGATAAATGGCTGTCAAGTAAGGAGCCGGAGTTTTTGATCAAGAGCGAAGACAAGAATTTAATATCTTCTAATGATTCATCAATCTTGCCACCAGCGACATTCTTAAATGAAAGGTTAGCATCGATCAATTTAACAAATAGTTCGTCGTTAAATAATGCATTAACATTTGAAGCGTGGTATGAGCCATTAAACTCCCATAAAGAATCAAAAATTCTTGGATAAGGTTTGAAAATATTTGCCTGAGAATACTTTGAAAGAGATAATGTGGAACGTGAAGCTTCTAATGAAAACTTCAGCATGTCGTTAGTTAATTCTAATGGTTGGCTCTTACCAGCCGCTGATGCATCAGTAAAGTTCAATAATAAATTAAATTCATCTCTAAATTTGTGATCTCTCTTGTTTAAGAATTCAGCAGAGATGGTCTCAAGTTTAGCAATTTTAGATCTCAAATTTTCAATCATAATGTTGAAATCATCGGATTGAACAGCGAGGAGACAGTCATCAAACAACATCAAGATCATCTTCTTCAAATCGTTAACAGTTTCAATATTTTCAGGGAATTGTTTCAAACAAACTTCGTCAAATTCCTCAGCAACAACTGACAATAGTTCAAAGTTTTCCCAACCTTTAGAAGATGATGGATAATCAGCCCTTGACCTTTCCCACAGAATTGGCATTGCAGAACCCCTAGTCAAAGTGAATTGTTCAGCAAATTCATGCACAACAATGATCAAGTTGTTCAGTTGTGTGGACTCAAAGTTGGAAGAGTAAGATCCAATCCATTTCAATATTTGCTGCTGATAAACACGCAATTTAGATTCATTTTGAACTGAAGATGCACTCACTAAGTTGTTCCACAAAACACAGATATCAAATAATGACTTGAAATAACCCTCTAAAGTCCATAGAGTGTCTTTTTTAACTTGTTGGGAAACTTCGGCTTTGACAAATTCAAAGAGGGATTTGACCAATTGGTAAATCCTTAGTCTTGGAATTCTCTTAATATTTCTACCAAATGTAGCAGCAGCAGATCTTTCGATGTATGATAATTCGGTAACCTTGGCTGTTTCTGCTCTGTTACGAAGAGTTCTCATATATTGAGAAGCATCCGAAAGAAAACAGATAACGTGTAAAAAGAAACTAGATTCGTTAGAATCAACAAATGGGGATAATATTTGTAATGAAGGCAATAGGTACATGTTTAGTAAAGGTAATAGAGGTTGAGAAGTGTTAAAGGAAATCTTCTTACCAGTGATATCTTCGATATGGCCACATGATTTCTGATATGATGACAATAATCTGTCAACAATTCCTAGTTCAGTCAAAAATTCTAGTTTTTGTGATAACATCTCAACAAAGTTAGCAGCATCATCAGTGAATTCAGAGGATCTTAAAACATTTTCGAAAAATAACTTAACTCTTGAGACAGCATTAATTGGAAAGAGGCCCGTTGAAAGGTTGACTAATTCAGCACAATTTTCTTTACCGTGCAACTCATATGAATCAATAATAGCAGCTAACGGAGCAAGTTCTGAATCGTAGGAATCAGTGAAACCAGTAATGGCTTTACCTAATAGTGGTTCAGAAATCTGCAAATCATCCATCTTGTCAGTCAATTCATGATCATTGTTTGCAACTTCAAATCCCAACAATCTCTTATCAGTTGTCGTAGAACGTGCTTTTAACGGCTCCAAGTATATTTCAACACCCCTATTTCTCATAGCTCTTGAGAGTTCTCCGTATTTCGGATCGGCTGTTAAGAATAATCTGAAGTTTGGGTGCGGTTTAACAAAACGTGGAGAACCATCTTCATTGGTACATTCATTGATAATTAAAGCACCATTGATCTCTAGTAAGGAGTTCAATCTGTCCAAAACAGATGGACTACAAAGATTAGCATTGTCTAAAATCAACCAATGGCCCTTCTCAACAGCTTGAACTAGTAAACCATCAAACCATTGGAATTTAGCACTTATGGATTCTCTGACCTTAACTTCCAAGTCCTCTAATTTGGCAACTAGATTTTGAGCAGTTTCGTTTGATTGTAAAGAAGTTTGTAATGATTTGAATGAGGTCATTAGCATTGGGAATTTCTCGACGGAAAGTTGGGATATTGTCAAAGAATGAACAATGTACAAAGCTGTAGTCAAAATTGATGATTCGCCATTATTGAACTGTAAGTTAATTGCCAACAATGACAACAAAAATTCGATGATTTCGTTCGAGATTTCAGCAAGTTCACGAGAAATGTCAGCTTGTTCGTACCCACCCAAAATATCCATACTATCTATATCGCTGTTCATAGAAAACTCGTAAATTTTAGCACCAACAATACTGGATGCAAATCTTATCAATTCCGTCTTACCTGAGTTGGAAGATCCAACTAGAAGCATTGGCCAAGCATGGTTGATACATCTCATCATTGTTTCTAAAACTTCAAAGTTACATTGTAATGGGTTTAATTTGTGGTCTGCAAAGTATTGAGTAAAGTCTCTTCTTGCAATCACTTCACCTTTACATTGAACGTAATCAACACCTAATTGATAAAATGGATCCTTAATTTCTCTTTTACCAAACACTGCTTCAAACATTCTTTCAGCATGTAATCTGTCTTCAGCAGTTCTGAATCTTTGTTTAACGATTAAATCAAAGAAATCACCAGGAGAGATCTTCTTGGATAAAGTCTCAGAATCTAACAAAGATAACCAACGTAGAGTGTCTCTTAAGTTAAATTCCCAGGGACCACCAGATGAACCCCATAATCTCTTGACAGTAACTTCTTCTTCTAATTGAGACATAAATTTGATCATTTTGTTAGAAAGTTTGGTGTCTAAGTTTGGATATAAATGTTGAGCAATCATCTTCAGATCTACTTCGGTCAACATATCAACGTAAACAACAGTAAATCTGTTAACAAAGGATTTTGGTAAGCCCTTTCTACCACCACCTTGGTATTGTGGATTTTGGGCCGCAAAGACCAAAAAATCAGGGTGACTGGTGAAAGATCTATCCAACTCAGGAATGTAAGCCTCACCTCTGTGATCTAAACAAGCATTCAAACCTTCTAAAACAGATTGAGAGGCTAAGTTCATTTCATCCAATAACACCCATTCACCTCTTTGCATAGCTCTTAAGAATGGAGCATCTCTCCAAACAAATTCACCTGCTTCACCACCTTCGACTGGAGAATCAGAACCGAATAAATCAATCAAATCTGTCTGTTCAGATAAATTAATTCTCGTCAAGTTATTTCCTGTAGCTTGGGCCAGGGCTGAGATTAAACTGGTTTTTCCAACACCCGGGCTACCTTCAAGTAAAATAGGTTTGTGAACTTGCATAGCTCTGATCACTCTCATTGCATTTGAAGCAGTAGTTGGGGCTTGAAGGTTGAAGGAAGCATCTTCAGGAGCACCATCAGCTCTTTCAACCTTGAAGTTACCGCATGACAACAAGCCGGACTCAATAGAGACAGAGTTCTTCATTTGGTAGATAGGTCTCAGATCCTGGTTTTTGAATTCGGATAACTTATCAATAAACTCAAACTTCATTTGTCTCAATTTGGCTTCATTTTCAGCTAAAGATGCAGTATTGTTGGTACCTAAAGCGTCAATGAAAACCATACATGCACCATGCAACAAAGCAGTATTTGATTCAATACCATTGCTGGTAGCAGAGTTCACAAATGAGACCCAGGAAAGGATATCTCTCAATGAGATAACACCATTAGTGGTTGATCCACCCCCAAGTCTTAAACCATACCATTCAGAGAATTTGACAATAGCATCAGCCAAATCCTTAACTATTTCACTTAGCTTCGAACTCACAATTTGTTTGACATCTTCAAAATCCTCCATAGAAGGAACCCAGATTTCAGTGAAACGATTTCTCAAAGCAGGTGACAATTCTTTCTTACCATAATCACCACCTGGGTTCATCGTTGCTAAAAACTGGAAACCAGCATCAGCTGTAATGAAAGCGTCATCGGTACCTTTTTCGGCAAGGAATAAACTTCTTTCAGGTTCTAGAACAGAGTTCAACCTTTCTAAAACAGAGTCATCAGCTAATGAAATTTCATCTAATAAGAAGTAACTACCGTTTTTCAAAGAGTTAACCAAAGGACCGTCACACCATTCAAACAAAGCATTTGAGTCATTCTTTGCCTTTTCTACAGCATTTTTCGTTTCTTCGGACAATGATTTGTTGAACCTATTATCGTTGTAAATCGATAAATATTCTTCCACAGATGCCTTCTCAGGAAAGTCGACTGAGATTTCAGCCAAGGCAGCTTTCACAGCATCAACTAATTTAGCTTGCAAATCAGATCTATTACGGACTGGTCTCTGAGCACCCAACAAATCACCAGTTTCAGTGTTTTGGTGAGCATTAACGATAACTAACTCCTTATTGAAAAATTGTGCAATTAACTGACAAACAGTAGTCTTACCACAACCAGTTTCACCAACTAAAAGTAGTGGTTCATTGCATTGCATTGATGTTGTCACTAAAACTGCCAATCTTCTCATCGCTTTAGTCCAAACAACAGATCCTTCGATTTGCAATAGTTCAGGTATTTCCATACTCTTGTAACATGCATCCATGTCTAATGTAACCTTCATAACGGTTTCAAGAACTTGTTTCACAATGGCCTTTTCTTCAGGTCTTCTGACTCTTTCAGCAAGAAGCATGTAACCATTGGCCGCTAATTGCTCATAACCGACGGCTTCTCTCTGAGCCCATCTAAAAAGATCTCTCAAAGTAGCAAATGAGTTCTTTTGCTCAAATAATCTGGTGGATTGACGTTGAATTGATAACTCTTTATAAACAGCAACAATCTTCTTCGCATAGGTTGGCGCAATTTGGCATCTTTCTCTCAAAATAATTTCTAATTCGTCTTGTGGAATATCATCAAAGTGTAACTCCAAGAATCTGTTTCTGAAAGCTTTTGATAAAACCTTTCTACCACCGTAAAGTCCAGGAGGATTTTGAGTAGCAAATAACATAAAGTCAGGATGCGGTCTAACAATTTCTTGAGTCTCGGGAATAAATAACTCTCTGTTATCGTCTAACAAACGATTTAACGCTTCTAAGACATCGGTTGGGGCTAAATTCAATTCATCTAAAACAATCCAATGACCTTTTCTCAAAGCTTCCACCAAAATACCTTCTTTGAATACTAATTTACCAGTATCATCGGAAATATAAGTACCCAAGTATTCTTGCAAATCGGTGTGTTCGTGATTATTAATACGAACAAACTTGTGACCTGTAATTTTGGCCAAATGGTTAATCATAGATGTCTTACCAGCAGATGTTGGACCTTGAATCAAAACAGGGAATCTTCTTCCACTTGTAGCTCTAACCAAGTTCATCATATTTTTTTCGACGAAAGGGGTAATGATATAATGAGCTTGTGGCTCAGCGACAATTGGACCGTGTCTCATCCAGTAATGTCTGAACTGGACGAACTCGTCAGGTTTGGCTGGATCTGATGGGTTTGGAGGGATTTGAGAAACAATAGATCTAGCATTTTTTAATCTTCCAATAGTGTATTTTTCAATCAACGGTTTCAATTTAGATTCGGAGGCAATATCCAATAAAGTCAAGAAAGACATACAGAAACCTTCGAATAATGATCTTCTTAAACCATAGATAGAAACAATATCTCTAACATAGAGTAAAGTTCTAGTTAAAGTACGAATGCTAAAATGTGGTTTTTGGTTGGCACCATCGACAATTTGATTGGTGTCAGACAATTTTTTAGCTTCCAAGTATAATTCGGCAATATCATTACCAACCCATTCATCAGTGATGGCATATTTGCCAATATACTTATCGATGATCATCAATAAGTCAGAAATGTCTTGATCTGGAGAGTGAACGTATATTTCGGTGAACCTAGACCTAATACCAGTTGGTAAATCTCTCTTACCAACATCAGTAGCAGGATTCATACAACCAAAGATACGGAAATCTTTGTGGGCTTTGATACTTTCAATATCACCTTTCTCGGAAAGTAGAATGTTTCTTTGTTCCACCTCTTCAGATATTAAATCAGAGATGCTATCCAACGTTTCGGGAGAAGCCAAATTCATTTCATCCAATAACAACCACTCGCCGTTTCTCACTGCTTTCACCAATGAACCTTCAATGAATTTGAAAACAAATGAGTTTTCCATAGTAACTGCTTGTTTTTCAAAGTCAGAAACTCTTAGTTGCATTGCTTTCCATTCTGCCATTATTTGTGATTTTTCGGTTTCATTTAATTTACGCTTTTTCTTTGATGATTCTTCATTTTCCTCTTCTTCCTTCACGGTTTGATAAGTGGTTTTAGCCATCTTATAAGCTTCCTTCCATAGTCTTGCAACATTCTTCCACTGTGATTTGTTGAAACATTTAGATAACAGCTTGATAAATTGAACGTTTTTCTTAACGGAGAAAGATCTGTTGAATAATTCTTCAAAATCCTCTTGAATAGGTAAGGCAATAGTCTTAGCGTTGACAGGCTTGAAACCACCCAATAGGTCACCAACTTCAGTTTGTTGAGAAACGTTGATAACAGTCAATTTCTTGTTTAATAACTTGGCCATTTCTTGGACGACGGTAGTCTTACCTGTACCAGTTTCACCAACAAGTAGCAATGGTTCACACATTGAAATACCAACACCAACTTTTTCCATTAATTTCAAAGAATGGTTAGTTCTAGCAAATGATGTTGCGTTGCCAATGGCAATTCTTTTGTTTTGGGTTATACCAGCAACAATATTCTTTTCAAGGTGGGATCTACCTATACTGATTGATGTTTCAAAGTCTAGGAAAGTTGGAACATGTCTGGTCAGATGTAAGTTGATTCTAGACGTTGGGATTTCGAGAGATGAGCCAATTTCTTGAACTAATGCCTCAATTGGATCTCTTTCAACAACAGAACTGGTAAAACAATCAACAGCTTCTTGGAAAATAGCGTCAAATAATTCGTCTTGAATCAAATCATCGGATGATTTGATACCAGCATTAATCATAATCATATTACATCTTGTAGAGAATTTAATTAAATCTCTTATTGAAATGAGTCTGGGTTGTGAGCCTTTATTCATTGACACAAATTTTCTTGAATTGTAAATTTCTTTAACATTTAGAAAACACTTAATAAACAATTTGATAAAGCGTTCCAATAGCGGGAATTTTTGATTCAAAATTGTTTTCAATTCATTTGATTCCAAATCTTCTAGTTCAATTGTATTCCATAATCTTAAACCAATCATATCTGGAATAATAATCTTGTTGGAATCACTTTGAGTTCTGATAGTGGATATCAGTTGGAACCCATTGGCAGCCTTGATAACTTCACCTCTAGACGGAATGGTTAGCTCTCTATTTTCCAGTAAACTCAATAAAATTGATAAAACTTCATTTGGAGCCTTGTCGATATCTTCCACCAAAACCCACCTACCTTCTTTAACTGCAGTGGTTAAAACACCACTTTTCCATTCAAAACTACCTGGGGTGGCACCTGATGAATAAGTACCTAATAACAGTTTCGAATCAGTTTGTTGGTTTAAATGAATCTTTATAATGCTATTTGAATCCAGGTGTAGGAATTTAGCCAATTCGTTGATGAGAAAAGTTTTACCACTACCTGCTCTACCAACTAACATAACAGGTTGAGATCTTTGGATACTAGCTGCTAATTGTTTTAAACTATTCGTGGATTTTTTAATTGGCACAAAATCTGATTTGGTTTCAAGTTGATTAATGCTTGGAGTATATAATGATGCCAAGTTTGGAACTAAGATTCCTGAAACTAAACTAACACCCGCTGATAGATTTTGCTGTGTAAATGTAATTGTATATTGTGATTCTAAAGCTGATGATTCCAAGGATTCTAACTTAGTCAAGTTTGATAATCTTTTAGCTTCCATGATTGATAAAAATATATAGTTGATTCCGGTTTCACCTTCGTAGTAACCTGATAAATTATCTTTGTTGACATTTGAGTCAATCATTTCTAAACTGACTTTTTGTGCTAGGAATAAATATGAACTTAAAACTTTAATGGTTAAATATTTGTTGATATCAGAAGTGTTTGAATGTGTTAACACCGAATATAAAACGTTTGGATTTACAAACTTGTAGAATTTTTGTCTATCTGTTGTAATTAGTCTATAAAATGATAGTAAAATAATTTGTAATTCGTCTTGTTTGATTGTATTAATGCAATGTTTTAAAGATTCAATGAATTGTTTCTTTTCCAAAAAGTATTCAACTAAAATGGAGATTTCATTGGTTGATGTCATTATTTTGGCAAAAGTGTTCAAGGAGAAAGTACCTGGGATTGTAGTTTGATGATTTTGCAATGATAAAAATTCTCTTTCAATGGTATCGTTATTAATTAATCTGGCAACCAGTTCGATTATCAATGGCCTGTAAGCGTTGAAATAACATGACGTTGACTTATCGTCTAAGAACATGACGGCCAACTTGGATAAGTTTTCATCATTGGACAATGATTTATCATATTGATAAGGGGCTGGAATACCCTTCTTCTTGTAAGCAAATTGAAATTCTTTGTAGATTCTAAAAGAATCTTTGAAATCTATAGTAATAGAGTTATCACTTGAAGTCATCTGTGGAATCTGAAAACAATATTCTCATCAGTTTGTTAGTAAATAAAAAGCTTTATTTGAGGGTTTATGTAAATTTTCATTTACTAGATACTTACATTTAGCAATGTACTTGTATGATATCGTAGTCTATTATAGATTATATTCAATGAACGTATTCTTATTCTTGTAGAATAGATTCGAATTCTTTTCTCCCTCTAGCAACCACAAAGAGAATAATGATAATAAATTCAAATCTTGAAAATTTTACAAAAAAAAAAAAAAATACAAAAACGGCTGTGCAAACCACACTGCAATCTTGAAGACTCCCGTTTATAAAGGGGATATTTCCAACTATTACATAACTATTTATTTCCCTGCTTCTCCTCTTTTTGTGGTCCATTCCACTGAACCACTTTGTCTAGGCAGCATCGTTTTATCATCATCTTCATCGTAATCATTAGAGGTAGAGGTAGTAGTCGTGAGTTGTGTTTGAGTCACTCTACTAACCAATTTCTTGCGCTCATCACAATCGTTCATAAAGCTAGCCAAAGTCTCCAACAACTCGTTATCATCTTCAATCTTGCTAAATTTGGATAAATTCATAAAACATAATACTTTCACCAAGTCGGTTTCTTTAATTTTATCTCTAGGTAATTTATTATCACTTTTTCCATCACTGGAATCAACATACTTGTTAGTGACATCAACAATATACCGGTCATGAATGGCGAAAACATAAGACATTTTCTTACCCCAGCCTTTACTGTACAGCATTGGATTATCAAATGTATTCTCACAAGAATCTAAATGAATCCATCGTTTTAGCCCAGTAGAGTAATATTCACACCAAACATGATCTTCTAAATTCCACAGGTAACGAACATTCAACCCAAGTGATTTTAACAATAATATAAAACAATTGTTCCATTCACCACATCTACCCTTTCTATATTCTAACAATTTAGCAGGATTATTGTATCTGGCAAATTCAGTAACTTTGGAACATTTCAAACACTTGTACTTTTCAACAACACCCGCTTGTCCAACTTGATGTTCCGTAGTGTAACCTCTAACGGTACCAATTCCAACTATTAGATGCTGTTCTTTGTTTCCACAATGGGAGCAATCAGCTTTATTCACCCATTTGAAAAAATCTTCTTTAAACCACTTCAATAATTCCTTGACTAAGTGATCGCTGTAGTCCAATTCATTTTCGCCATCAGCAATCAAATCGACTCTATCTCTCACTGGCGAGTCTTCAAATACATCCAATGCAGCACTTTGATACTCAGAGTTGTTGTATTTGTCCATTAGGGTGGATATCCCAAATAACTGTTTGGCAAACCCATTGTATGCCAGTAGTTGTCTCGTATTTGTATCTCTCGATATCTCGTTTAACAGTTGGTTGATCTCATTTTTCTTGAACTTTGCGTATTTCGCCTTTATCACCTTGATTGCTTCTTTGGAGTTGAATTTTGTGGACATGATATTGGATATTTGACAAATTCAGTCTACAAATGTAGTATTGATGTGATTCTATGGAGTACAAGATCGAAAGAAGGTAAATGCTTAAACAGAAACTGGTAAGGGTCCCATCCAGTTTAGTTATTTGACTACGCAGCCTTTAAAATTAATAGATCTGATGTTGAACCTGATCCATACAATAAAACTCATTATTCGATCTGATTGAATGAAAGAATTTATGCATATATAAAGAGACAAGTTACAGCAGTACTAGCATCAATCAAACAAAACAGTGCCTCAAATGAACTTCAATAGTCCACCACGGCTCATTAAACATAGAAACACCCACTCGATACATTACAAAGGTGACATCCCAACGATACCCAATGACCTATACTCTTCATCCGATGATGAAGTTTCAGCAATCACAATAATGAACAACAACAGCCATAGTAGTACTAATATACCCACTAAATTGTCCCCCAATTACTCAATTAGCACCAACAATGGTATAAAAAGTTTGAAATTTTATGGATACTTGATAATATCGTTAACGTCTTTAATGTTCGTCATTAGTATGGGATGTATATTCAACGTTTGGGAATGGTGCCTTGGTGGTGTAAACAAGAAAGATAATCACTTAGCATTTGTCTCAGATGGTGAAGGAAACCCTATTGTTGAGAATTACTACATATATACATTCTTTTTGAATTTTGTGATCATGTGGATATGGTGTGTTATTTCGTGGATTAGTATGAAATTGTTTAGGCATAGTAAAGGAAGTGGTTGATGTAAAGGTTCATATACAACGAGAACTTTGTTAGTTTCATCTTATTTTCAAGTCATTTATCTTATTTACAGGTACATATATACATATACATAATTGTCATGATCATTCCTATTATTGAAGAATTTCGTATGCATGGTATTGTTTACCAACTTTTAAAAGCAATAAATTATCACCTAATAATCTTTCTTCTCCAATCAACTCATCAGCTGAAGTAAACTTCAAATCACCAGCAGAAACAGCTCCTGATTTAATCATTCTCTTACATTCAGATTTGGATTTAGTTCCTTTCAAAGCACCATAGAGCAATTCGCCAACGTTCGTGCTGTTGAATTTGTCTTTCGTTAAACTTGAGGCCAACATGTTTTGTTTTTTAAAAGCATTTAGGATCTCGTCAGATGAAAATCCACTGTTACCGTATAATGCTTCACTCAACACAAAACTATGATAACCTTCACCATCACCATGGATCAAATCACACATTTCAATGGCTAAAAATTTTTGGCCAATTCTTAACTTTTTGTTATTTTCATGCTTTAACAAAACATTATCAATAACAGGTATTGGTAACATTGAAAACTTATACATGAATTTTTTAACATCTTCATCACTTGTATTATACATGACTTGGTAAATTCCATATGATGGTGTCAACTCCTTATTAATAAAAATTGCATTTCCAGCACTCTTACCAAACTTGACACCTGTTGATGTAGTTAATAGTGGAACTGTTAAGCCGTATGTTTCTTGCCCTGGATTGTAATTCTCTTGTTTTTTCAGTCTAGATATAAAATCAATACCAGCAACGATATTCCCGTACTGGTCTTTACCACCAACTTGTATATCAACACCACAGTTTTTATTCAAATGATAGAAATCATAAGCTTGTAAAATTTGATAACTGAATTCGTTATAACCTAAACCTTGCTCTGAAGATAATCTATTCTTAACAGAATCTCTAGCAAGCATTTGATTGACTCTAATAAATCTACCAAACTTGGATAAAAACTCCAAGATTCCAATGTTTTTCCACCACTCGTGATTATTTGCAAAGTTTCTTTCACCAGTTTTTTCAATTTCAATGAATGGATTACGAGTCTTTGCATAAGCCAAACCATTCTTGAAAAAATTCAACATTTGTAAAGTGATTTTTTCAACGTTCGTTAATCTCGTATCAGCGGACATTGCGTCTCTTTCAGTGGTTCTACCAGATGGGTCACCAACGGCACCAGTGGCACCACCAACTAAACCGGTAACATTATGGCCACGAATGTTGAAATGTAATAGAATCATTAATGGTAGTAGATTACCTAGATGAAGTGATTTGGCAGTTGGATCAGCACCACAATACAAACCCAGCTTACGAGTCTCAATATCTTTTATCAACTGCTCTTCATTGACGCATGTTTCAACAAGTCCTCGGTGTTTTAAATGGGCAAGTAAAGGTTGTTTAAGATCATATTCAAAATCGAGCACTGTAGTTGGTATGTCGTACTGAGAGAGTAGTTTTGAAACAGATGTAGAGATTCCTTGTTTTGTGGTAAACGGTCTCCTTGATGATCTAGTTATTATGTATAGACTTCTATTGAGCATCGTGGTTACTATAATGTAATTGTGTTATGTTCGTAGGATACTCACTGGTAGTACACAACAACAAACTCTACTCTAATAGCAGCTCCATTGAAATGACTGTTTTTCTTCATGTGTTTTTGGCGAGGTTTCAAAGATTCAAATCTGTTCTTATGTAAATAAGCCGCACAATCAGAAGACATTCAACATGAATCAATGAAGTATACAATTAATGTTTTTTTTGTTATTTTTATTTTTTAGGAATCTATTAAATCTATATAATCTATTTAAGTAGCAACTTTCTTCAAATTTTCTTCTTTAGCAAGGCCCTCAGCTTTTCTTTTCAGTTGTTGTTGTTTTCCGTTACTTTCCTCAACATTTTTCAAAGATTTTTTGATAACTTCTTTACCATCAACACCATCCACTTTTCTAAAATAAGGCTGTAATCTCCAATAGGGCACTTCTCTATACTTACCACCCCATTGTTCTAATTCACCAACTTTAATAATATCCAATTCTGCAATATTTTCCTTCTGGTAAATATCACCAACCACGGATTCAATCAATTTAATAACAACCTCGATTTCATCCCAACTTGAATTCTTGTTGATTTTACAAATCTCAGTTCTAACATCTGTATGAATTGTTAGAAAGCCTTTCAAACACTTGAACAAATGCGTCTTGAAACATCTCTTGGATTCACCACCTTGACAGTTTTTAGCCAATTCAAAATACTCCCTACAAAAAACATCAACCCTTGGGAAAACTTTCTCCTTATCGTCATTTTTTGTCCAAAAAACACCTGGGTTGCACAAGTTCCCTTCAGCAGACATGACACTATCACAGCCAACTTCATTCAAACAACGTTCAACATCGTCCGGATACAAAATATTCCCATTCGATATGAAAACTGTACCTTCTGGTAAATTATCCCTTAAATACTTCACCAACCCCCAATTAGCAAACCCGGTTTTTTGTCCCTTCATATCCCTAGTACGACCATGAACGGTCAAAAATTGTGCACCGTTATCCAAACAAACTTTGGCATAAGCTAAACTTCTCTCCCAATCGTCAAACACTCTTATCTTCGCAGTTACTGGAATTTTCAAATTCATGTGCAAAATATTAATCAATTTCCCCACCAACTCCCAATCTTCCATTAAGAATGAACCATAGTGACCTTTACGTGCTATCCCTTGTGGGCAACCAAAATTCACATCAACGGCATCGCATCTATCTTCAACGTGTTTAGCTGCCTTTAATAAAATTTCAGGGTCGTTAGCACAAAATTGAACAATCAATGGACGGTCACTATTAATGTCACCATCTTGTGGACCAAAAAATTGTGATCTGTATTTCGGTTCAGTTGCGAATAATCTTGAATGCATCATCGGTGAATAGCACAGTTCGGCACCGTATTTTCTAGATATAAGTCTCCATGCTAGTTCAGAACCATCAACCATTGGGGCTACTATCTTTGTTGGTTTACCTATTTTTTCAAACAGTTCTTGACCTGTTAGTTTTGTTGTGGGTGTGGTGAGCGTGGTGTTGGTAGTCGATGTAGTCATTGTAGTGTATCTGTTGCGTCTAACTATCAAAAATTGTAATTTGTTAGTTTGTCTTGAGACTATTTGTGAAAATGTTGCTATTCTAAATAGCATAGATTTCTTTGAGGCGTAACTATCCAACAATAAAGATAAAATTAACTATTTTATCTTCTTGGTTGTATTATAAACAGATAGAGATTGATGATACTTAAGAACAAAACTTTCAAATTTTATTCTTTCTCAAAAAAAAAAAAAAACTTCAGATTGGTCACGTGATGATAGTATTTCACTCCCTTTCTTGCTGAGGATTAGAAAGGTTTTTTTGTTTGTTAGCTGAATAAATCCTCTTGTGAGTTACTATGTGTTTTTATTTATTTATTCAAATTAAACAAAGTAAATAATGAAATAAAATGATAAAAAAAGAAAAATATTAGCGCAATAAAGTAAAACATCTAATGGGAAAATGCATATATACGTACATATATATATAACAATAAAGAAAGAAACAAAAACCATAATAATAGAAGTGAGGAAATGGATTTAAAAAAAAAGACATAGCATATGAGAAGACTAGCAAAAGAACAAAATAAAATAAAACAAAAGAATAAAGGATAATTTTCCGAATCATGGTTAGTTGAGTGTAATGGGAGTTGAAAGGGAGTCAACCAAATTCCACCAACCAAGAGCTAAATCAACCACCATTAGCACTATTTGGACTAAACTTGCTATGATTATGGTGGATAGCTGTTGCTCTAGCTTTCAAAGCCTCAGCAAACACCAAGGCAATAGGCCAAACAGGTGCATCAGCCAAGATTCTAACACCAAGTGACAAGCATCTCGATGATAATCTACCACTAATGATGATTCTGGCAATCGGTGTTAAATCACCAGGTTCTAGAGCTAACCTTGCAATTTCATCGTCCAAAATGTCGACATCAAGTGCACCATTGGCTTGGATACGGAGGAATTCAGAGTATGATGAGTTGTTGGAACCTTTTGGAAGTAGATTTTTTTCAACTTTTTTGAAAATGGTTTCAGTACGTAACCAGAGAACTCTGTCTGCTGTTGTTAGATGGCTGTTACTGTTGTTAGTGTTATTGTTGAACATGTTGCTGTTGTTAGGGGATGATGTATTGGACGATGTTAGGAGGTAGTTGATTGCCCATTCTTCTGTTGTGTAGAGGTATTCTGAGATGAGTAACGTTGAAGTAAACAAACAAGTAAGGAAAAAGATTGGTGTACGAACAGATGTCTTTTCAGCATCGTTCGTAATTGAGATGATCTCTATCCACAAATTGATGATATCCAATGAATAATTGATCGAATCTCTTAATGCTTCTGGATCCCTGTTCAAATTTTTGATCTCAACGTTCATCCCATCCCAATCTCTATGCCAGACCATTTTCAAGATGGGGGAAATGTAAACACATTTGCGAATCTTAGCAAATGAAAGCAATGGTAAGATCAATTTCAAAACGGCACTTTGATTAATCGTATGCAAGTTTTGCCCCTGTGGGACAGTGATACCACCGTTTCTAATAAAACAACTCTCCCAAGATTTGATGAGGGACTCAATACTTGGTCTAGAATCCATTCTCCAGCCAGCAATTTTCGCACCGGCAGTCATGTTTTCAGAAAGTTCCAGATTTTGTCTTTGTGTATGAATGTCACCATTTAAAGACATTAACAACGAAAGTAAACACCTAAACCCGATTTCTTTATCCAAAGTATGATTGTGCATATCTCTGTAAAGGTCGGTGTATGAGTTATTACCGTTACTTAGTTGGATCAAACTGAATTTAGAGTCGATTTTCAAGTTGTGGGACTTTAACGATTTGATCCAATCCATTGAGTTTCTAGATTTCCAGAGTTCTTCAACTTGGCATGGAGAACCGCACTTAACATCGTTTGCTGTTATTTCAATGTTTGAACCGATTAATGAACCAAATAGAACACATAGGTAATGCAAGGAATGGACTGTTCTAATTCTGGACTGTGAAAGAATGAAGTAATCGTAACATGCTTGCACTTGGGCATGCAATTCGGGAGAATACTGATGCTGCTGCTGCTGCTGTTGTTGTTGTTGTTGTTGTTGTTGTTGTTGTTGTTGTTGTTGTTGTTGTTGTTGTTGTTGTTGTTGTTGTTGTTGTTGTTGTTGTTGTTGTTGTTG
>PPKI02000086.1:0-42962 GCA_003707645.2 Ogataea trehalophila
AAAAAAAACAAAAAAAAACAAACTTTTTAATAAATCAAAAATTATATTTGCTGTTTTAATTAAAAAAAAAAAAAAAAATAAACCTATTGATCTGCCTTTTTTTAAATCTTTTTTTTTTTTTTTTTTTTTTTATTTAGCTTTCAGTAGTAGGTAGTGATAATCATTTATACTATACTAATAATTAAATATACCTTCTGATAAATTCAATAATAGAAAATAAAAAAATATCAAATGTTACCAGCTTTATACAACCACCCAATTGCCTTGACTTTTGCCGCTTCATCTTTATTCATGGCCACTATCCATGCAGACTCTGCGAATGGAAGTTTGGAAGACAGTGCTCAAGCTGCCCCTGGTGATTCATCTGATGATACCACCACCACAGTTGAAACATTAGAAACTGGAACTGAAACAGAAACTGGAACAGAAACTGGAACAGAAACTGGAACAGAAACTGAAACCACCGACTTTGACGAATCAACAACTTTTTGGTTAACTCCAACTGAACTCTCCACAACCACCACCACCACCGCCACCACTGGTATTGCAACTACATCGGCTGGTACTTGTGGTACTGCTTACGCTCAATGTGGTGGTTTGGATTACACTGGTGAAACCTGTTGCCAAGACGGTTACCAATGTATCACGGCCAACAGCTACTGGGCTAGATGTATTGTGGAATCAACACTTGCTTCTGCATCTGCATCTGCTACTGCATTATCCTCAATCTCGTCCAAGAGCAGCTCAAGCTCCGATGAAGGAACAACATCAACTATTTACACAACTTACGATACCACCGTTGCTGGTGCCATTGAAGTGAGTGGGAGTACTTATTCCACTTCAGTTACCAGCAAAGTTACATCTTCTTATACCGTTGTTGTTAAAGAAAACTCTTCAGTTAAAACTATCTCTTCCACAAACGGTGTTGCCGCTTCCCCAGCTAACATGTACGCTGGTAAATCGTCTTGGAAATCAAAGGCTTTAGTTGCTGGTATCTTTGGTTTTACTGCTGTGTTGGCCGGTTTCTAAGATACTTTCTGCACACTATTTATTACTATTTTATTTCTTCTTTTCTTCTTTTCTTTGAATTCTTCCACCGGTGTACTCTATAGATAAACTTTGTATATTAGCTTTTCAATTTGTTTTGAAGATAATTACTTCCCAAATAATTTAACCTTCGTACTAACAGTTAACAGCAAGCAACAGTACTATGTAAGAAAAAGAATCTTAAAATAATTACTTACTTACTTGTAAACATCTCAGCAGGTACTGTTGTGTGATTTGTAAAACGTAGTCACGTGATCACATATTGAAAATTAGTTAGCAACCACGTCGGGTCTTGGGCGTCTCTAAAACCAGCCATACTGTAGTGTACTAGTTTTATTTTAATTTTCTTGCGAAATATATCCAAATTTCAAAAGCATAATCTTTGATTGTACTTTGATTAGCCCATCCTTCTTTTTTTTTATCAAGCCGAAATAGCAGGGAATAGTTCAAATTGCAAACATAATATTCAACAAGTTATACATCTTTACATCATTATTTGAGAAGAATTTCCCCAGAAGACGAAGAAAATACCACAAACTGATTTGAATCGAAACACACAAAACGCTTATCATTGAAGTCACTACAATCATGAATAGAACATATTATAACTCTAAAGATCCAAGAAGGGCGTTTGCGTCCACCAGTAATAGTAATACCGTTGTTACTGGTAATACCAGACAACAAATATATTCACAAGTTCAAACAAAACTGACCAAGAAACTGACAAAGGTGCCCAAACAGCAATTTGATCCCCGAACTGTTTGGAGAAGCAGTAGCTCAGTATCACCATCACCACCACAATCACCGTTTAACCCATCTCCATCATTGTTACAGCAACAAAGAAGACAAGGAACACCATCTGCCAATACCAATAACGAAGACAGAATGCAGCTTGACTCTCAACATTTCAATTCAAAAGCTTTTACAACTATTAAAGAGTTTGTCCCCGATATCTTTGAAGATAGATCCAGACTACATAAGTTCAATTCCAAGTTCCAAGAAATGAACATGGAATTAAGGAAAAACATCGTTTCTGACTATTACTCAGTTTTGGAACCAATGGCTAAGAAACACCCACATTTGTCGAATTCTGGAAATTTGTCGACGTTGAAAAATGCAATTGAAAGTGTCTACGTGAAAAATCACGTTTTATTTTCCTTTGACGTTGAAGCTTTTGAATTTGATCAAAGAATGATTACAGAACTAGGTATTTCCATTTATGACCCAGCGTATCAACAGTTCACTACCTTCCCATACATAAAACAAATTCATATCATTGTTAAAGAATTTTCTCATAAAGTCAATGGTAAATTTGTGCCTAACAACAAGGACAACTTCCTAGGTGGCCCAAGTTTAGTCATGTCTGCCGTTGAATGTAAGAAATTTATCCAGCAATTAATTGATTACTATTTCAAAGAACTACCCATCATAGATAGCAGCATCACCGGTGCCATCTTTGTTGGCCATGGACCAGCACAGGATTTGCGTTGGTTCTCCGATATGGGTGTCAGATTCCCTGCCGATTTCAAGTTGTTGGACACACAGCACTTATGGCAACTTTCACATGGTAATCACGGTGGTTCTTTATCCAGAATATTGAGATACATGGAAGTTCCGCATTCTTATATGCATAACGCTGGTAATGACTGCTACTATACGTTGCTACTGGCACTCAACTTATCTGATCCTCAAATACGTATCTTGAAACGATTAGATGAATGGAACAGAGAAGATCCAATGGAGATTAAAAGAAGAAAAGAGGAAAAGAGAAGGTTGAAAGAGGAACGTAAGAAGTTGAAAGAGAAAGATGGTGGTGTTGGATCAACAGCTTCTGACTTTTGTACCACTGAAGATGAGGAGTCGGGTGTGATGTTGAACGTTTCTGATAGTTTTGGTGGCATTGTTGAATCTCCTCAGAAGGACAAGAAACGTAAGAGAAAGACTAAAGCTAACGTTTTTGATATCGTCAAGAATATGGAAGTTAGTACTGTTGATGATGCTTTGAAATACCTATTTGATTCCTCCCATAAACCATTTATACCACTCGATGACCAACCTAATTGATTTGGACTGGATATCTTAGTTTATTCAATCCATATATACACACAAATATATCACTAATAATCTACTTTAATGTTAATGAATGATCCTCGGTTACATCAAACCAGTCTTTTAAAAATTTGGCACTAAGGAGCAATAATAATTAAGAAAACACACACACGCAAGCGGATTATTAAAATTACAGAAATAAATAAATAATTGAGACGGATTAGGTCTTTCTATATAATCTATGGAAGAATCTCATATTCTCCAATTTCAAATCGTACTCAACGTCAGAAGGCACTCTATACCAAATAGAATCGTTCTGATCAACAATCTCCCAATCACCATCAGTATTACCTCGTGAATCTGGTTTCCCGCACAAAATCGTATCAATTAAGAAATATATAGGGAACTGTTTGGTACCAATAGTGACATTTGAAAAAGAACCTGCGGATTCAAGAACAAGGAATAATGTACCCGGTTGGCAGTACTTAGACATGTTTCTCAGGAATTTGATTGCAGCCACTTTATCTTCGGCGAATAGTTCATTGGTCGTGAAGCATGATGTGATTAGATCCATTTGGGAGAGTTGAATTCCTGGCGGCTTTCCAGAATTTAGCTCCTCATCTTCTTCTTCGCCTTCGTCTTCAGATTCAGAAAGATATTCCTCGTTAGAGAGGGCCTCTAATTCGTTAAGTTCATTGTCCCCGTTAATTTCTTGATCTTCGTCTTGATCTTGTTCCTTTTCTTGGTCTTCTTCTTCTTCCTTCCCCTCCTCCACCACCTCTTCTTCATCTTCTTCCTCTTCTTCTTCTTCTTCATCATCTTCTTCTTCTTCATCCTCTTGATCCAACTTCATATTCAATATATCCGCCAACTGGAAATCGATATTAAACGAATGCAACTTTTTATAATTGTTAGGAGAAACCCATTTATCCTGCAGATATGCATCAATGTCTGAAACAATAGATCTCCAATTCGAAATATCCACAGTTGTAACATCCCATTGTCTAGCAGTATCATCAGATAACTCTTGTAACTCTAAAATCCTACTAAATATAGACGCAAACGCAATCAATTCTGCACCTGCCCCACCACCGATATTTAGAATCTTAACGTAATCTAAATCAGTTAGCAATTCGTAAATATCAGGCTGTGAGGATAAGAAAGTGGAATAGGCAAGACATCTTGATGATGACCATCTGATCGCATAGGCTTCTCTTTTCTTCTTGCAGTTGAATGCTTCAATGTAGTTTCTTTCGAATAAATCTGTTTTCACCGTTTGAACAGCGTCTTGCAATGAATCTAAATCTTTATGTTTGGAAGTCCATTGCCTGAAGATTTCCAAGGTTTCCATTGCAGGTAGACATTTGTCAGAGATCATTAGTTGTGTTAGGGATAATTTTTTCAGTCTTTTGGATAGTCTTTTGGAGATCTGCTCTTCTGGAGCTTCATCTTGCAAAAGGGCCTTTTTGGCCTTTGTTCTAGCAATTCTTCTACTCATTTTCTAAAACATAGAAGTTTATTTGCTTGCATATATATGTATATAGTCTAGTATAGATTAAATTAACCAGTTAACAAGTTAACATCTATAAATTGATAAACTCATAATAAAAAATTCTGTATAACTAAATAAAAAAAAAACCCTAACAAAAAAAAAAAATTACTCGTAACACAGCCCCTTTTCTTTAGAATTGGAAACTTTGAGGGCTGTAAATTGTTTTTTTCCACAAACTCGCAAATTTTTTTTGCTGTTTAAATAGAGAGCATTTGAAAGCAGTTTTTTGTAATTTATTTATTACTTTAGTTTAAAAATTTCTTTCTCCTTTCTTCACCAATCTTCACCTTGGTGTTAGACCTGGCCCCTTTTTGATCTCGTATTGATTAGTGGGTTCGTGTTTTCTTCGGAAGGCTACAGTGTCCAGCCATGAGTGCTTTAGTCGACACCTATTCGTCTGAATTTGTGAAGCTAGTATTTAATCGCCCGGTCTACCTTCGGGTATTGATGGGGTACAGTTCTTTAATGGACTATGATACAAGGTTGATGCTCTGTCGAAGGATTGCAAATTGATCGGGTCTCTGTGGTTCCGTGTTTAAGGCTTCTTGAATTCTTCAACTTTGAATTTTTTGTTTTTCAGACTGACCATCTTTTTAGGTGGTGGTTTGGAAGACGATTTAGTCGGGGATGAATTGAGTTCGTGGCTGGTTGGAATTTTGGAGGTTCGAGGCGGTATATTCCTAATCTCTACGAATGTCCTTATGGGTCTGTTATCGTTTGGGAAACAACCATACCGCATACATTATTGCTTTATAGATTACTATTTTTCGTAGTTTTTTTTTTTTGATTATTGTTTGTATGTAGAACTGTAGAAAGAACCTTTGTAGATTACGATCTGAGTGGAAGTTTTCTGATATCTTCTTCTGTTATTGTGTAGCACTATTTTTTGAAAACTAGGTATATTATTGAATAATGTAACATGATGCTTTGTTTAAATTGAGAGGATTCGCAGTGTGTGCCGTGTGAGATATCCGTGTGAGATATACATACTCATCTGGCGGCAACGCGTCGATTCGTTTTCTGCAAAGGAAATTAACTTCAAAGAATGCAAAAAACAATGATCTACCATTACACAAAGGATAGATAAGAAAAGGGCAATAGAAGACAACGATAATCAAATATACCATACCGTATAAATCGGTTTCAGATAACACAAAAATTGATTAGTTTCTTAAAAGTGGCAAATTAAAAGAGAACAGGTTTGAACATATATAAGTGAAACACGGTCTCGAATCGGGTCATATTACACAAAATCGAACTTTAAAATGATACGGGACAATTGCATCCAAGGATTTGGAGTGTAGGAGGGAGGAACTATAAATAATATGTAAAAAAAGTTGATATTTTGTATCCTTTAAAGCATTTTTAACAACAAGAAGAACCTGACTTGAAGCCACCTGTAGCTTCGTTAACGTTTAACTTTGTTTCTGTTTGTGGGTTCAAATCATCACCAGATTTCTCCAAGATCAAATCAGCCAACTTGTAAAACACATCGTTAACAGATAAACCAGACTTGGCGCTAGCTTCCATAAATGGAACGCCTAATTCTTGTGCTAATAATTCACCTTGCTTTGTAGAAACTTGTCTCGCATCGTCATCGTCACACTTATTACCAACCAAAAATAACTGGGCGTCATCTTTAGCGTGCTGGTTAACTGTTTGGTACCATTTCTTGACTGAATCAAATGAGTTCTCATCACAAACATCATAGACGACAATGATACCCATAGCACCTCTGTAATAGGCAGTGGTGATAGTTCTAAATCTTTCTTGACCAGCAGTATCCCAAACTTGTAATTTGATCTTGACGCCGTTTATGTCAATTGTCTTGATCTTGAAATCAATACCGATAGTGGTTATAAAAGATGGATTAAACTTATCATCAACAAATCTTAATAATAGACAGGATTTACCAACACCAGAGTCACCAACAAGGAGTAACTTCATGGTTTTATCAAAGGCCTTCACTCTGTTTGCGGACATTATTGATTGATTTTTAAGATATTATATGTGGTGTTGAATTCAAACTAAATGATGGAATGTGGTGAATGTGAACAAAAGGCAATTATATCAACTTGTTAAAACAGTGGGAAATATTAGAGTGAACGGAACGAAATGATGTATTGAGAGTATCCTTATTATTAAGCCGGTACATACAAGTGGATTCTGATTTTTTGTAGATAAGTAAAAGTGCTTTTGCTAAGAGCTTTTTCCCGTCGTTCAAATAAGAGTAGGTTTTTTTGGAGTCGATCTTTGCTTGTTTCATTTTGAGAAAACGCGTCGATCATTTTTTCTATATAAATTAGTGCGGGTAACGTTATGCTGAGTATTCTGTATGACAATACTGTTGTCGCGAGAAGTACAAAGAAAAATAAGTTCTCAAATCGTCGAAAGTTGTGAAAAAAGATGTACGAAAAAGTGAAGAATGTATTTTATAAAAACTGAACAAAATGACATTAGAGATAGTCTAGGATACACTCAAGGTTACAGATATAGAATCACTGATAACTAATACAAGTACACCATGCCTACCATTGCTGTTGACAAACAAGATTTATTTGACCTATTAGGCCAAACCTACACCACTGAAGAGTTTGATGAACTTTGTTTTCAATTCGGTATTGAGTTGGACGAAGACACCACCGAAGACGTTAAAGGTACTGATGAGAGACCACAATTGAAGATTGAAATTGGTGCCAACAGATACGATATGCTTTGTATTGAAGGTATTGCCCGAGCTTTAAACGAATACTTAGGTAAAGCTCCTCAACCTACCTACACTCTGAAACCAGAACAACCAGAAATCTCACTGACAATTAAGGAGTCAACCAAAGAAATTAGACCATATGCTTGTGCTGCTGTTTTGAGAAACATTAAGTTTACACAAAGAGGATACGATTCATTTATTGCTTTACAAGATAAATTGCACACAAACTTATGTAGAAATAGAACTTTAGTTGCCATGGGTACTCACGATTTAGATACTTTAACACCGCCATTCACTTACGAAGCTTTATCACCATCTGAAATTGAATTCATTCCATTAAACCAAAAAGTCAAGATGCATGCCAACAAGATGATGGAGTTCTACGAAAAGGATAAAAACTTGGGTAAATACTTACACATCATTAGAGACTCACCTGTTTACCCAGTCATCTTGGACTCCAACAGAACTGTTTGTTCAATGCCACCAATCATCAACAGCGATCATTCTAAGATTACTTTAGAAACCAGAAATGTCTTTTTAGATATCACTGCCACCGATAGAACCAAGGCTGAAATTGTTGTCAACCAATTGGTTGCCATGTTCTCAAGATACTGTGATGAACCATTCACCATTGAACCAGTTAAGATTGTCTCTGAACATAACGGTGAATCAAGAATCTGTCCAAACTTAACACCAAGAGTCATCAATGCTGAAATCTCATACATCAACTCTTGTTGTGGTTTAGAACTATCCGCCGAAAGAATTTGTGAATTATTAAAGAAGATGTCCATCATTGCAGTCCCATCCAAGACTGATTCCGATTTAATCGAAGTTACTATCCCAATAACGAGACCAGATATCTTACATCAATGTGATGTTATGGAAGATGTTGCAGTTGCTTACGGTTACGACAACTTGGAAAGAAGCACACCAAAGACAGCGGCTACTACTGCTTCACCATTACCAATCAACAAAATTGGTGATATTTTAAGAGTTACATCTGCTCAATCTAGCTGGCTGGAAGTCATGCCATTAACTTTATGTTCCCACGATGAAAATTTTGCCTTCTTGAACAACTTGGACGACTCTAAAGCTGTCAAGTTGGCTAACCCTAAAACCGTTGAATATCAAGTAGTTAGAACAGCTTTAGTTCCAGGAATTTTGAAAACCATCAAAGAAAACAAGAACCATGCCTTACCAATCAAAGTCTTTGAATGTGGTGATGTTGTCCTTAAGGATGATTCAGAAAGAGGTGCCAAGAATCAAAGAAACTGGTGTGCAGCTTACGCCAGTAAAGGTTCTGGTTTCGAATTGATTCAAGGTTTACTTGGTAAAGTTATGCAAACTTTCAGAACCGATTGGTTAGAACTAGATGCTGCAAAATCCGCAGACAAACCAAAGGGTTTCTGGATCGAACAATCCGATGCTATTAAGATGTACTTCCCAGGTAGAGGTGCTAAAGTTATGTTCAGAAGTAAGCAAGGTGCTGAATGTCAAGAGATTGGTCATATTGGTGTTTTACACCCGCAAGTTGTTTCCAATTTCGAACTTGGTTTCTCTATCAGTGTGGTTGAAATTAATGCTGAAGTTTTCCTATAAGCATAAGTTATAATTCATAAGTATGACTAATTTCAACCCTTGTTCAATGCAAATACCAAATCATTAGGTTTGTGGTTTCTTCTTATTGCTTTTAATTGTATGCTGCTGCTATATATATTTTTTTCTTTATCCTTTAATTTTGCCCCCCCCCCCCTCCGTTCTGCCTTGTTCCTTAGTGTTTTCCCTTTTTTATACTGTCATCAATATATATATATATGTATGTATATTCATATTTTAATTAAATTTCTTACATAGACTGAAGAAAAAAAGAAAACTTGATCGACATGTACAGAAACTGAATGAATTTCTTGATAAAGACATCAAATACATCATTCTCAATGTGTACTATATAATAACGGCGATAACGTTAAACTAATTAAAACTTTTGTTTTTTTACATCAAGAAACAGCATTTCTAGTTAATTTGAATCGAATTGTGTCATAAATGATTTTATCTAAAGATAAAAAAAAGAAAAATCCTTTTTATGAGAAAGTGATTTCTAAATTACGTTCGTCTGAAGGAAATTCGTCATCGTCGCCGTAATCGAACGTGTCTTCATCATCATCTTCTTTAGTAGCCTCCACTCTATCGCCACCAACGGAACCAGGAACTGGTTGAATGCAATTAGTACCTGCCTCCTCAAATTCATCATCAAAACAGATCTGGATGTTCTCTTCATTACCAACGCATCCAGCACCATAAATTTTATCATCATCACAGTTGCAGTCATTACCATCAACAACGGGTTCTGGCACAAAATCACCAGGGATAGCTGTGTTTGCGATATTTTGCTGTGACACAGCAGGTTGCTGAGAAGAATCTGAAAATGACGGTGCAAGTGGCTGAATAACATTGAAATTGAATGACGTTGATCTATAACTGAATTCAGCTTCATTCTCACCCTTACCAAAACTAGCACCATCATCACTACCACCGTTTTTATTGCTGGCTGGTTCCATTGGGCTTTTTTTGTTAATTGCCGATGGGGAGGATGAATGGTGAGTTTGGTTAGAACCTAATCTGAATGACCGCATTTCATTATCCGGTTGGTTTTGCTTCGTTGGGGATTGAACAACGGTGAAGTTCGCTAATGGTGAATGATTTCTCGTTTTTTTTTGTAATGCATCCAAATTTCTGGTTTCTGTCTGTTCTTGTTGTTTTTCTTCTTCTTCTTCGACATCTATACTAACACGTGGTGTAGTTGGTCCCGTGTGTTGATCCTGTGCAAATTCATCCTCGTTATGTGATAAGTTAACTGATTGTTGTTGCTGTTGTAATGGTGTGTCATGTTGTGGGAATTTTTCTTCGGTTTGCTGAGGCGGTGATTTCAATTTAAACTCTTTATAATTAGCAGCTTCTTTTTCAATATTGAAGATTTCTTTTTGTAATTTATTCAAATTAAATAAATAAGACTCAGATTCAGATTCAGATTCAGATTTCAAAGTTGATGTATCGTCGGACAGAGGATCAACATTGATGGCTTTCTGGTCTTCCAATTCTTTTTCTTTCTCTTTCTCTTTCTCTTTATTATGCTTCTCTGCTTGCTCTTTAGAGCCTTCTTCGTACATCTCCCACCATTCTTTATTCTGTTTACCCCATAATTTCGAATACCAAGTTTTCTTTTTTTTCTTCTTGTTGTTTGTATCAATGTTCTTCGAAGCTTCTTCAAAGTCATTGATCAATTTTCTTTGTCTTTCAGTTTGCTCTGGATCCGGTTGTTCAATTTCAATGAAATCTTCGTTAAGAACTTCCCATCCCATCTCTATTAACAATTTGGGCATCACTTTTCTGTACTCCATGTGACCTTGGACGTAATCTGAACAATCAAAATTTTCAATTCCTTCAATAGGTGATAACCCAGCAACGGTGCTCAACCCACCTGATGTGGCACGATACAAATAGCCTAAAATCCAATCTTTTTTGGAATAACCATTCACAAATCTACCACTAACAATGGATTTCGCCATGGATATCTGATCAATTTTGACAACGTAAGGAGAACCAAACAAATAAACGTTTTCAACCAATCCATAATCACCTGTTTTAGCTAGATCCAGCAAACAACTGTAAATCAGTCTAGCACCCAAACTGAACCCAACTAAAGTGATTGGTCTGATACCCAATTTACCTCTTCTCAAAGTATCGGCGAGCACCAAACCTGCACTCCAGGCTCTGTCTAATGAAACGTTCCATGGGTTGTCTAACAAATAACCTAGTTTAGATAATAACATAGGTAATTGGACTGCAGACATCAATGCAATCAACACAGTACTACCCAAAATTTGTTGAATGGACTGGGTTAAAACTTCACTGGCCAAAATACCAATTGTTTGACCCATGCTCGTCAACATCTCAGGCTCCCAAAGCAAAGAATACAAGTCCCCCATCACAGGGTCAACCGTACTAAACGGTAATCTAACATCATCCATCTTACCCGACATCCAGCCAGAGACTGTTAATATCAAGTTCACCCTACTATTATTATGTAAAGGTTTGAATTCAAAAGTTTGAACAGAGCCTGCTCTGCGACCCATACCTTTGTTACCTATTCTCATACCGGTAAGTGTTCCTGTTGTGGTGATGATAGCAGTACCGGCAGTACCGGCAAGGAACCCACTGGTACCTGCGACACCAACGGTGGTCAACCCTGCAGCGATACCAGCACCAATGACAGGTGCTAAAGCACCGGCACTTAAACCAATGACCAAACCACCAGCAACTGTAGCAAATCCAATTTTCAACAGTTTTTGCTTTCTGAATTTTTTAGAGTGTTCAATCAAAATATCTTTTTCATTCCAAGTTTGAGCGTTATTCATCATTGCTAACGATTCATTCATTTCAAGGGCATCAGTGATACGTCTTTCAAATTGATAAACTTCTAAATTCTGAATGCCAATGGCATTGGCAAACCTAATCAGTAATGTTCTTGATCTACTATCATAAATTGAAGATTCTAACAAAATTAAAAATAAATCACAGATTAAGGTCCATCTGATATCGATTTCCAACTTTTCCTTCTCCGTATCTATGCCAATAACTTTGACTTCATCATCATTATTTAGAAGTGGGTTATCAATGGTAAGATTTACATCAAGCCATGTAACTAGATCGTTAGCTTCAACACCATGACAACTCAATCTCTCAATCATTTCTCGTTCACCGCCTTCTTTGACGCCAAGGTGATCGTACAATTGATCCATAACGTCCATACTCCATCTAGTGAACGATTTCTGTGCAATTGAAAGCTTCTTTAAAATTGACATCGATCCAGAACCTCTAACGGCTGTTAATTCTTCGTGTAAATTCACGATAATAAGTTTAACAAGTGCAGCGTATGCAATCTTTTGTGGTTCTGAAAGCATTGACTTTGTAGATGCTAGCTGTGAAGTTGGATTCATTTCTTCGTCATTCCAGTTCTCATTATTGTTCTGATCTGTATCTTGATATGGTGGTGGTGGAAGTTCCTCCTTATTTGTTGGGTTGTCGTTGATATTCTGTTGGCTACCATTGTTTGAACCTAAATGTTGTAACTTTCTTAAATTGGAGTTTTCATTTTGGAACAAGTAATCAAACTTACCATCCATTTCTGAAAATTTAGTGGCTTGTTCTTGAGCTGCAATTCTTGTATAGCCTAAAGCTGCGTTATCTGTTCTTTCTCTATTTGCTATTCCGTTGTTACTTTCATCATCGTCATTATCGTTTGAATTTTTCTTTGCCTTTGCCAGATTCAACTTGAACTTACTCATGATGTCCGAGGTGATCTGCACGTCCGGTGTTGATCGATTATTCACTTGTGCTTTGTTTTGTTGCGTTATTGATTCACTACTATGAACAAAAGATTGTATTTTTTCTCCCTTGATGTTATAAATATCGCTATAGTTCAACTGTGTATTCATTTCTTTCCAATCTTCATCGTCCGAATCGTCCAATGAGACATGTCGACTATGTGTTCCTCCACTATTAACAACTGTGTATGGCTGTTGTATAACTGAAACGATATCTTCTTTGTTGATGTCGTCATCATCGTTATCGGTGTCTTTAACGAATTCATTTTTTTTCACCGTTGATAAATCACGATTCACAACTGTCACCGTTTCAATCAGTGAGTTTCTTGGTTTACTCAATTGGAATTCGACAAAATTGTCACTATCATTGTCTGTTGAATCAGTGGTGGTATTATCGATTGATCCTTGAATGATGGTACTGTTGTTATTGTAGACAGCAGTTGGTATCGATAGGGCTTCACTCGACGCTATTGGTGATCTGGTGTTCACTATTGTGTCTCTGCTTGCTAGTGCAGTTATTCCTGGACTACTTATACAGTCTCTTGACATTATCTTGTATTACTTTATGTGTATGATCTATCTATAAATGTAAAGTCTATCTGATCTGAGGCGGTTCAAAACAAATTAGGACGGTTCAAACTTAAAATGAATGATGTTGTGGGATTATGATTATATACAGTATGCAAAATTTTGTGAGGCTGTGGTAAATAATATTTAGTGTATATATTAATGAATTATGGTGGATATTGGTGATATATATGAGTAATTGTGTTTAGATTTAAAAAGAGGTTACAAGGGTTTTATTATTATTATCCATCCAATAATTTCAACAAAATGAAGAAAACGAGGAAGTAAATATAATACGAGTTGGTAGAAACGAGCGGCTGACGGATAAATTATGATCTGTTCGTTCTAACTACGTAATAATTAATAATTTGGTACTCCATTTATCTAATACAGGAAGACGTTAAAAGTACATTAAATAAAAGTGTGAGTGGAACACCAATAGAAGTCTATATATATATAACCCAATATATATAAACTATACAAAACATTGAAAAAAAATGTTGATAGTTTATTATTATTTATAACTTATAAAATAAAACAACAAAACAAAATTTTGGGAAAAAATGAATAAAAAGGTATTATTGAATTAGAATTTAAAATTAAAAGAGATTGATTAATGATATTTTTCTTCTTAACGAATAATTTATTCTTCATCTTCTTCTTCTTCGTCATCAACTGCAACGGAGTAGAATTGTAATTGGTATTGGTTCTTCTTTTGGGAAACAAATCTGATCCAGTCTCTGATTTGGTTCTTCTTTAAGTATCTCTTTGATAAGTATTTTAAGTACTTACCGGAGAACTTGGTGGTGGAAACAACAACAACCTTGGAAGAACCTTCTAAGGAAACGGTAATTTCTTCACCTAAGTTACCTAAGTGGTTTTCAACCTTGATGTGTTCAACTAAGTACTTAACGTATGAAGCAGGGTCAAAGACACCGTTTTCAGTTGGAGCGGAACAGTCAACAGTGAACTTCTTAGCAACTTTTTGGGATTTCTTGGTCTATAATAATTAGAGATAATAATTTAGTTAGTCGATTAGTGTTCTTCAATTAAAGAAGAGAAAAAGAGCCAACACAAACGTTCAAGAAAACTAGTAAGTCAAGGGCACAATCAAAGAAATAATAAGTAAAAGGATCTATCTTTGTGTGTAATTTTCATTCAAACGGAACAGCTTTTTTCAGTGGATGATTTTACGGAGTTTTCTTACACATTACTAAATCTAGGTTTGGTTTTAATATAAATAATTTCAGCATTTTTTTAATAACAATCTTCAAAATCTACCCAGATCAAGAAAATCCAATTCCATAAACAAATAGAATGTAAAATCATTACTAATGAATGATTTATATACAGTTTGTGGATTTGGGTTCTGTCAAAGAATATAAAAAGAAAAAAGTTAAATGCTTGGTTAAATATGAACCAAACCCAAATTTAACATTGGGAAGGAAACACTATAACACAGTGAAGTATAAAGCATTCAGAGAGAAAGAGAAAAAACATACAATTAAAAACAATAAGCATTAAACGTTGATTGTATTGGATAACAACGCAGCTTTGTTTGGTATATTCTAGCATTTGATGACATTTTAATCAGCTGAAAAAAATTCAACAAAATAGCTTGAATGAATACAAACAGATGCATTTCATGTCTATATGTGTTTAGTAGTTGTTGTTAAAGTTAAAGTTACATACGATTGGAGCCATTGTGATGATATTGAATAAGTAAATATATGAACTTTTGTTGATCTTTTGTTAAGGGTGAAAAAAAGTAAAACACACAGATGAATAGATAGAAAAGTGAAGGTTTGTTTTATTTTAAATGAGTTGAAATGAATCAGTGAATTAATGAAAAAGATGAAAAAATAAATCCAGAGAAAGAGAATCTTCATGGCGGTGTACAACAGTTTTTTTAGGGTTTAAACCAACCCTGAGTGTAAATCACGTGATACAATTGTTGTTCGCGTTTTTTATAAATTATGTAATCAAATGACGTTGTTTGTTTTTATTTTTTTGTAGTTTTTTGGTACCTGCGTTTGTCTCTTGTATATTCTTTGTGAGGCTTACTATTGTGTTTACACTTGCTTACTTTTCAATATGTGTACACCGTGAACCTGTTTGCTTTTATTTTAACTATAGTTCTCAAAAAAAAAAATAAAACTACTAATACACAAGTAATAGGGATAAGAAGGAGTATCAAATGCGAATTAATAAATATATTGTAATGAGTTACAAACAAAAAAGCAAATAAACAAACAGTAAAAGAACAGGTATCATTGTAATAAAAGGGGTTCTGATAGCGGGAGGAAGTGCAAGGGGGGAGGAGGGGAAGCAGAGGGAATTAAATAAATAAAATAGCGTGTAATATTTACATATACTGTTGTTGTTGACAGTATGGTCATCATAATCATTAGTCTCAAATGGTAGTATTTATAGACCTGCAACTAGACAAGTTAATCCAATCAACCCATAAACCATATACTTTTGTTTAGAGTGACCACTATCGTCTGTATACCATCTTGGAACTCTATGGTACCCACCTGAGCTTGACGTTTCTGATACTGATGCTATTGTACTCATGGATCTAGATTCTGTCTCTGATTCCGACTCTGATTCTGACTCTGATTCTGATACCGTTGTTGGTTGAACTAGTATTAGTGAGTTTGAATTAGGTGCCGTTTGTATAACCACTGAAGACGCCGAAGAGTCGGATGCTGCCAGGTGTTGATTATAATAATGGCTATCCACACCTAAACTAGGAGACGAAGAAGATGGCGATATTAATAAGCTCGATAGTGTTGTTGGTGATTGTTCCACTATTGGGTCAATGATGGTGGATGTAGATCCGGTTGTCACTTTTAATTCAGTAACTTTTTGCAAGTTTGTATAAAAATGTTGTTGTATTGACGAGGTGTCTCTTTTGTTGAAAAATGCTAATGCTGCCATGATGTGTGGGATGTATTTATAATAAATTAATAATGGTTCGTTATATAATAACCATACAAAAGTATTAATATATGAATGCGATTATAAACCGGTCAAGAGATTCTAAACAAATAGACAAAGAGGGTTTATACAGAGGTATATATATTATATATATATATATATATGTCCACATACCATACACTGGTAACATTCCAAACTCTGGCAAAACAAAACGAGAATGTGTCGATCGTTTTTTTAATTGTTTCTTATTATTGTATGCATTGCGAATTACGCAGGAACAAGAACTTAAAGCACACTACAAAACTGTATATATATTACACAAATTATACAATTAATCTTTTAATATGATGATATAATAGACTATATCTAATTTCATTCTTTATGTTCATGTTAACAACCAGTACACTAGTGCATTGTCACTTATTACATATTGTTTTGTTTGCTCGTTTGTTTTATACATGAATTTATACTGTAAATCCTTAGATCGGCGTTTCAAATCCATTCCAGAATAGACTTATAATAAATATACTACGTATACAATAAACACGGTTTATCGAGTAAGTAAATTGTAATGCTAGAACGGGTTTATTTCTACCCGTTTTGGTTTCGTTAATACGATCCAGATCCTACCTAATACTGAGTAAAGCAAACTTTCCCTCTTCCCGACTTAAATATATATATACATATGTATTACCTTTACTTTACTTTTCAATTTATAAGGTGGCGTTGATGGTGATGTGATTTCCAACACATTCCAAGTTCAAAAAGAAAAGATTATATGACCTTCATCTAATGAAGATCGCAATTTTTTGGTTGTTCTTGACATTTTGGTCATTTTTTAACTAACACATCATTTTTTTTTAAATTAAAACAGGAAGTATTACCATGCAAATTATAACTTGATACATCCTCGACACATCATATCATGTGACGATACCATTAATTTACATGTTTCCATGTTTCACTATTAACAGTATATTTGTTACCTTTTTTTCTTTGTTTTATATTATTTTAGTACATTTACACTTCTATATATACGCGTACAACAACAACAACAACAACTTTCAAAACACGCGATTGTAAAGGGGAAATCGGTACGTACATATACATCTGTCTATATGTATATATTTATATTAACATGATTTCAAACAGTGGCATTGTTGTTGAATCCACCAGGAACGATCTTAAACGATAAAATATCATTTTTATTACTATCGATAGTATCATCAGCAGAGATTCTCTTACCTCCAACACCTTCAATAGCAGCTACTGTCACTTCCCCCATAATAATTCTAGCAACTTGTGCCACAGTTGTACCTCTTTTAACCAAAGTACAATCTCTAAACACTTGCGTTCCTGAATTACCAGTAAACGTTTGAATGTTTCTCACCGTATAAACAGGAACCAACTCTAAAACGTTGGCAGCCTCTTGTAAGACTTGAACAACACCAGTGGATCCAAACCTGTACAACACCAAATCTCTAACGTTTTCCACCCTTTGCAATAATTTTTCATCCATTTGTTTCAACCCACATTTTTTCACTTTTTCTTCGCCTAAATCTTCAAAAGTGTCAACAAATTCAGTTCCTTCCTCATACTGAATATAATTCTGACTCTTTAATTTTCTTAAAAACACTTCAGTAATGGCACTCGCCAAAACTGCTCTTGTCTCTGGATACTTCAACATAATCTTGGAAACGTTCTTATCTGCATCAGGATGATCAATCTTATTCAAAGCTAACACAGTGGGGAATTTAAACTTCATAAACGCAATAACCATCTTGGTAATCCACTCATTATCCCATTCTTCTAACGGTGGTAAATCATCTATAGAATCAACAGCTTTGGCAATTAATTGTCCAGTGGCACCATACCCACCAAACTGTGCCCTCAACGTTTCCACAATCGATGATTTCGTAGCTGTATGTCTCCTCACAATTGACCCCCATCTTTTATGTAAATTCCCTTCAATCCATAATCTAATCTCATCTTGTAGCCATTGAATATCTTCAATAGGATCATAACCTCTAGTTGCTTTACCTTCTGCATTGGTAGTGCCAGAAACGTCAACAACATGGATCAATGCATCGGCATGTCTCAAATCGTCAAGAAATTTGTTACCGAGTCCTAAACCTTGGGAAGCACCAGGAATCAAACCTGCAACGTCAAGCAATTCAATAGGCACGTGTCTTTTACCGTTTGAGCACCAACCGTAGTTAGGTTTACAGAGTGATTGTTTAGAAAATCTGGAACAAGCACAGTTGACTTGCAAGTAACCGGTTGCCTTGTTAGGGTCAATCGTTGTAAACGGGAAGGCTCCAATTTTAGCATTGGCGTCTGTCAAAGAGTTTAATGTAGTGGATTTACCACTTGATGGTTTACCAACAATACCGATAAGTGGATCTCTGGCCATTTTTTGTTCAGCTTTGTGTTGTTAATTTTTTCCTCTAGTTAGACTTGGTTGGTTGGTCGCTTTTTTTTCCAGAATCTTTTTTAACTCCGTCCGCAAAGCTGTGGATGCAAAAAAGTAAAGTTAGTGGGGAAATTGGAAGGGCAGTCGGGATACGAAAAAAATGATTGAACTTATTTGTTAATTGATCAGAATTAATAAGGACTACAGCGTTTGTAGGTTATATAAAAATAGCAATGATTTGTCGTTTTTCTGAACAATCTGCTTTAAAGGTGTTGAAGGTGAAGAATGTTTGAACTAACTCTCTTGATGTTTAAAGAATCGAGAGAAATCTTGGAAAATTTTTGAGAAAGTAGTTCGAAGCATATGTGGCTGAGACAACAGCAGTATGTGGCGTGTGCCTGTTGTGCCACTTGAATCAAAATAAATCGAATGAAATATGGAGTAAATAGAGTCCATTAAAAACCATTGCCGTTTTTTGTATATTGATGTTACCCATTCATTAGGCATAACTATATATATAAATATATAACTATTTCATACATCATGTCATCATTTGATTTAGAATCTTTTTTAATCCAAAGCTTAGATGACAAAATAAAAATCTTATCATCAGTCAAGATTGCAATCTTGGGGAACGATAAGGAAAAGTCGAAACTGACAAAACACTTTGATGTTTTCAAATACATACTGGTAAACGAAAGCAATCCAACGTTATTGAAAGATGCAGCCATTATTGTTCAATCGTTTGGATATTTAAAGAAAAACATTGATTTTCTAATCGATCACAACATCACCGATATCTTGATTAGAAGCACCATTACGTATCCAGGCATTTTAGCAGAAACTAATTTTAAAACATTGTTAGATTTATGTTCCTCAAGTTCATTGAGTACGATAGATACTTCCAAATACGAAGAGAATGGATCCAAGCTAATTGACATCATTTACAAAATCCTCGATAATAACAAAGATACATCAAAATCGTTGTTGTTCAACACTTGTATCTTGATTCCATTTATTAAACCATGTAAAGAACTGGTTAAAATTTACAAACCATTGATGAAGAACTTATCAGCCTTGATATCTCCAATACTTAAAATTGTTTTACAATTGAACAACTCAATTCTCAATTACAACAGTTTTGAAAACTGTGAAATTCGCAAGACTGTTCCTGAACCGCCATCGGAGCAATGCCTTGAAGTTATATCCAATGAATTAGGACCAATGTTGTATGCACTTTCTTATTTGTTAGAGACTATTGCAACTGAAATTAAAGTGTCCTTGGTTCTACCAAAACCATTGTATTATACAATGACCTCATTTTTAAATTCTTATAATTTGAATATCAAGTTGGGTGCAGCTAATGTATTGACTCAATACAGTAGACATTTCTTGACCCAGAATGAAAAAGAACTGAATTATCAGAAAATTGTTCCTGCATTGATCAATTTGATCACAAGAACAAAAGATTTGAGCGAGATTGATTATGCTTTAAATTCTAACTATAAGATAACAAAGAAAATGTATCCGATTTATTTGCTATCACAAATAGCTGAAGATGATGGTAGCATCAATGAATACATGGTTGACATAAATTTTTTGGAAAAAATATCTTCCATTATAGCAATGAATTATTCCCACGACCAAAAATTCTTGGATGAAAAATCGTTGTATAAAATATCGGATTCTTTACTTATTCTCAGTTGCGTTGGTGGTTTGAAAGAACACTACAGGGAAATTGTCATTAAATATGATGTTTCTGCAATTGTGGTTGATTCATTAAGCAGGCATGCAGAGATTCATAAAGAATTGTCTTCAAGTTCAACTTTATTAAATTCAAATGAGGAACTTATCCTGAAATTATCAAATAGAATAACTCTGTCTTCTTGTTACTTGCTAAGATCACTGTCAAGATCTGCAAGTTTGTTAAGAACATATCTTGTTGAATTGAATTTAGCTGAGTTGTTAATTCAAATATTGAAAATTCCTGAAAATTCAATCCAGAATTGTTCTTTAGAATTACAACACGATGAAATATTGTTGAAATCTGTTGTTTTGGGTGTTGTTTCCAACTTAATCGTTGAGTTTTCTGCAGTTGCCAAAGAACTTAAATCTGATGAATTGTTTAAGGTTTTAGAAGAATTTATTTACCATTCACAGTACGATACACTAAGATTGAGTTCATTGCTAGCCATTAGAAACGCTTTGTTTGGTGATGACATTTTCTTCAAAGAGAATTTCAAGAAAGCTGTTTCTTTAGAAAAGATCTTTGAACTATGCTACGATCCAAACGATAGAATTAGAGAACAATGCTTCAATATTTTAAGAAATTTGTCAGTGGGTTCGTTCAATTATGCAAGTTTGATTGTGGGCTATTTCCCAAACTCACTGGCTGCGAAATCACACAAAGATGCCACATTTTTGGATTTCTTGTTAAAGCATGTGAGTAACAGTTCCAACCCTGAAATAATAATAGCCATTAATTACATTATTGTTCACTTGGCTGCGTCTAATGTTGAAAATAGGTCATTGATTATGTGTAACGATGGTTTACTATTACAGTTGTTAAACTTCCTAGAACCTAAGGAGGAGCAAGGCATGGGTCAAACGGCCGCTGCAGCAGCGCAACCTCAAGAAACATTAGAGTATACCGATGATCAAGAAGACGAAGATTGGAAGATCAAGTTGAGCGTTGTTTGGATTATCATTAATTTAGCTTGGAAAGAAGAGACATGTAACACAGATTCAGAGAATGAGGATCAAGATGATTTGAACGAGATTGGTGCTAGTGCTATCGCTGGTGCTGCAATTGGTGGTGATGACGATGAAGATGACGAAATGGAAGTTGATTCAGGGGAAAATATTATTTCTGGTTCAAACTCTAAATACAGAAGGTTCCTCAGTTCGAAATATAGATGTAGAAAGTTGATTGATTACGGGTTTTATGACGCCATTAGGGTGTTGAATGGTAAGTGTACTATTGCTGACTTTAAAGAAAGGGCAAGAACCGCAATCTTCCATTTGGTCTTATACGATACTAAAAACCAAACGAACTGAAATAATAAATCTTCTCCTCTACTCTCCCCTTTTCTGTGTTGTTAATTCAGTTCCATTTCCCACATCATTTGGTATTTATTTTGTATCATAGTAAATCTTGCTTTGAAGCATGGCTGTGTAGATGTATATGTAAAATTGCTGTTGTTTTTTTTTTTTCGTTTGATGTTTTCCCCTGGTTTCAGGTCTTATACTCTGCATTTTTCTAACAGTAATCATCCACAGTTAAGTAACTATTCTCCTTACATCAGATATGACACCGCACAAGTGCTTACATGTAAGAAGCAGTTTGAAGTGAGTGCCTTTGAGTTCCCAATCGGGTAATCTTTTTAAATATTTTTCCGCGCTAACTGAAAGAAAAATTTACCCTCGAGGGCTCGAAATGCAAGCTCTATTACCTGATTAGGAAGTCAAAGGGAGTTTGTGATCTTGTTCTAATACAAAGAGAGAGAAACTACTTCTGAATTTGGAACTGTTGTGGCAGGTTTTAGATCTGTTACTGCATGCTGTTGTTCAAATCTTATAAAATAAAGTATCGCAAGCTTTGTTTCCGAGTTGATCTTTTCAAGAAACTTTACTCTTTGTAATACGGTGCGGCGTCATAAAAAAGGGGTATGCATTTGAACTGTGTATTTGAAAGATCTTTTTTTGGCAAATACCATCTTTGGCTTTTTAAAACAGACCAGAAACAAAATGAAGTTGTTTTAAAATAATAAAAGTTTTGAAACAGGTCAAAGGTTCAGCAAAGGTTCAGCTACAAGAGTTTGAAAGATTATTGAAAGAGTTGTATTTAATGCAATTTAAATCGCCTTTTGTTTTTATTACTTGTCCGATTTCCAAAACTCTTAAATAATACCTATAAAATTTATTTCATATTATCTCTTTCTTAACGCAGGACAACTGAAAAAGACAGTAAAAATTACCTTTTTTCAAATACAATCATAGAAATATAGAGTCCCATATATCAATCATAATTATAACAGCAAAGATAAAATGAGGTTCAACTACTTATACTTACTATTCAGCATTTTCCTCACCAAAATTTTTGCTGTTGCCCCCGACATTAACCAATTTACAACGTTGACAACAGAAACTTGTTTTGCAGGAGGCAGGATTTGTAACCCGGTTACTGTATATGGTACCGTTACCACAATCACTGCTGCGACAGGTACAGTGACAACTTGGTCAAAAGTCACTTACCAACCGACTTGGTTATCTGTTAACGGTGTTGAAACTTGGCAAATGATTAGCTTGTCATCCAGTGTCAATGACTTGGGTTCCACTGAAGTGATTATTACTTGGTGTGATATCCCATTAACTACAGTTAGAACTACTTCTACCACTACCGGTAGTACTGTTACAACTACAGGTTTCGTTACTAAAACTAGACCCTGTAACTCTCCATATACAAAGACTTCTACAGTGTCTAAGCTTGTTACCACAACAGATTCTACCGGTGGTGTTGTTACTAATACTGAAACTTCTGTTACTGAGTATTTAACGAGTAGATACTGTCCAGCTTCTTCAGATTCTTCTTCGTTGCCGTCGACCACCGTTACAACTTCTTCATCAATTTCAACCACTAGTTCTACGAAAATTTCTTCCTCAATTAGTTCAATTTCAAGCTCATCCACTATTCTATCTAGTTCATCAACTGAAAATTCTTCTATGAGTGTTTCTAGTTTATTGTCCCTGGTGACTTCGTTGTCATCTTCTACTACACCATCCAGTTCATCGTCACTGTCATCATCGTCATCATCTGCAACTACACCATACAGTTCATCTATTTTGCCACTATCTTACGACTGTGACACTCCATATACTACTTTTACTGTCATAACCTATTCAACAACTACCACTGGATCAGATAATTTAGCTAGTACTCGTGCAGTCATAACTACGTCAGAGTACGAAACTACTTCTGTTTGTCCTGATTCTTCTAAATCTACTTCTGCTACCACCACTATCACTACTTGCCCTGGATGTGAAACATCAAGTATTTACTCATCATCCGTTTCAAATTTATCAATTTGGTCTTCTTCGATTGTTCCATTGTCTTATGATTGTGATACTCCATACACTACTTCTACTATTTTGACTTACGTTACTACTGCTATTGGTTCCGATAGTGTTGCAACCACTCAAACGGTTTTAGCAACCTCAAAATATGAAACTATGTCTGTTTGTCCTGGTTCTTCTGCTACTTCATCTTTAATTACTGCTTCATCTTATACCGTTTTTTCATCATCATCATCGTCATCATCATTTGGAATAGGTACTACCACTGTCACTACTTGTCTTGAATGTAAAACATCAAGTTCTTTTGCATCTTCTGTTTTGAGTTCATCTACTGTGTCGACATCTTATGGCTGTGACACTCCTTACACTGCCACCACACTCATGTCATATACGACAAGTATCATTGGTTCAGATAATTTACTAACTACTAAAACACTTACAACTAAATCAGAGTACGAAACTACGTCTGCTTGTCTAGTTTCCTTTTCTTCCGTCTCCTCTTTTGCTGTTTCTTCTTCATCAGCATATGTCCCTGGTACAATCACAGTCACTACCTGTCATGAGTGTGAAGAATCAGATTTTTCCTCATTATTCACTCCAAGTTCATATATTCCTTCTTATGACTGTGACACCACATACACTACTATTAATGCTTGGACTTACGTCACTACGACTACTATTTTGGATAATATTGAAACTACTGAGATAGTTGTCACAACTTCAGAATATGAAACTTTGTCTATCTATCCATTCTCTACTAGCACAGAATCATCATCAAACATTACTTCAACGGTTTGTTTAACTTGCTTGAGCAGTGAAACTCTAAGTTCTTCATCATCTTCCTCTTCGGTGGTCTCTGATGTCTTTACCACTGTTACCACAAGTTCTATTTCAATTCCTAACAAATCAACCAGCTGCATCACCAACTGCCTCTTTACTTCTAGTGGTTCAACTATAGTTTCCATTATTAGTAGTAGTGAGGATTCTACACTTTCTGCTATTACAAGTGAAATTGGTTCAACTGCAATTCCAAGTTCAAGTAAAACACCTTTTATTCCATTCCATCATACTGCTCCTCTCAAAAACAAATCCACAGTTTTAGGCTCAGTTATTTCAACTTCCCCTGTCACATCATCAAGTACACCAGCTTCGCCTGTTGAGGAGACTACGATAACGACAAAAATAACAACTAATTGTCCATCGGTTTCTTTAGATGAGAACTCTGCAACTACTACCATAACCATTTCAGAATACGGTACTACCTTTATCGAAACGATCATATCTACAACCTTTTCAGAAACTGCTCTAGTAACTTCAGAGTTAGCTTCTACATTAATAACAGCAACTACTGCGACAGATTCACTCACAACTATCCCAAGTTCAAGTGTTAACATTGCATCAACAGCACCCATTTCATTAGAATTGCAACCATCCTCAAATGCTTCACTTTTCAGTATTACTACTTATGAAGGTGTTGGTGGTTCAAATAGCTTATCTTATGGTATTATGCTGTTTGGACTCTCGCTCAATATTTTGTTATGATTGTTTATGTTTGGTTTTTTAGTTTCTGTGTTGTCCTTTCTTTTACACTTCTACGTTGCTGCTCTTTATTTGTTTTTGCTGTTTGTTTCACTATATTATTTACTTGCTACAAAACATTTTGTCCCGTCTATATATATTTATATGCTTTTTTTGATACCACTCTTTAATCACAATGCTTGCCTTTTTTGCTTTCCTTTACGAATCCCAAAAAAACATTATGCTTAATTAACTAGATTGCTTCTTTAATTGCTTTCCCTATAAAACTAAATGTAGTTTCTTGTGAACATGCATTTGAGGTATATGAAATTATATTAGATGAGTATTTAGAAACTCAAAATGAGCGGTCGTATATGGGTTTAAAATAATCTAGACTACAATCAATCACTCTCAATCTCCATAATTTCGTCATCGTCATCATCATCACTTGAATCGGCACCTCTTTTTAAATCCTCAGCAATAAGATCCAAATCTCTCCTTTTATCTTCACCAATAAATTTCAAATTCTTAGTAGGTTTGTTAATTGGGGTTTGTAAAATAAGATTCTTTTTGGGCATGAAACCTGCTGATGATGATGAAAGCTGTTGGCTGTTCACTTTACTCGATTGGAACAGCTGTTTAGATGAACTTGAAGTAAATAGGTTATCGTTCAAGAATCTTTTGTTAGTTAAATGTAAGTTTGATTCCAATGACTTGTTTAATAAGTCTAATGCAATTGGGTCATTTGGTTGAATGGATAATGCAATGTGTAAAGTTTCAATAGCTTTGGAGACTTTTCCTGTTTTCAAATAGAGTAAACCAATGGCAGAGTAAATATTCACATCCGTACGTGAAATTCTTAACACCTTATTAAAATGGTTCAATGATTTTTCAAACATGTTCATTCTTCTGTAAACGTGACCTAAATTACAATGAATTGAGGACCAAGCTTTTGCATCTGAATCTAAATTTTTGGCAGCACTAAGGGCTTTATTGAAAAACCCTTCTGCTTTTGATAATTGTGACTTGTGATAATATAAAACACCCAATTCATTGAATAGTAATGGGTCAGTAGGACAGATGGAGTAGGATGACATCAAGTATTCATTTGCTAAAGTTAAATTATTCATTTGGAGATATTGCATACCTAAGAATAGGTTTGGTAAATGTATACCAGGGAACAGTCTGGATGCAGTTGCATATGCGCTGATTGCTTGCTCATGTTCGCCCTCGGCAGCAAATGTATGTGAAAAACCAATCCAAGCGGGGCCAAAACTTGGATTTAGCATGGAAGCTTTAGAGAAAAACAGTCTTGCATCGTTTGTTTTCTTTATTGTAAAGTAATAAATACCAATTGCTAACCAAGTAATGCAATGGTTTGGATAATTCTCAGCCAATTTATGTGCCATTAGGAACAATTTGTTCTTACCTCCTAACTCATGCAAACAACTCAAATAGTTTGGCAAAACAGATAGATTCAATTCATCCTTCAATATTATCTTTTCACATAACTCCAAACATTGTTGAAACTTACACTGGATAAATAATAGGTCAGCACGACTTAACAGTATATCCAAGTTTTCATTTAAATTATATTCGTCTTTCAATCTTTGTTCAGCTTCTTCAAATAGATTGACGTTCTTGTATTTGTTCAATCTGGTAGTGTATAGTAATTTGACGAGTTCGTTGTTATTATCAGCATCATCAAAATTCAAAAGATTTAATAATTCCCATTCCTCATCAGGGGTCATCAAATGATTCTCAACTAGTTCATTAAACGCCTCAAAACACTTAACATCAACCAAAACAGCTTCTTTGTAACATTCCTTGGCTCTATCAAAATTGTTCTGTTTGAAATATATCAACCCTCTCAAATGGCACATTGATGCTTCTAGCTTAATACCACCATCTGGATTTTTTATTGAATGATCGGTCTTGAAAGGATTCACTTCCCCTATTATATCCAACGCTTCGTCGTACTTCTCCAGTTTGATGAGACAAAGACCTGCTAAGTATCTACAACTGACTGATTCGTCAAATTTTGGGCCTGATAGTAAATTTCTTGCAATTTGATAGTTTTCACTTGAATAGTATACTTGAGCTAACCAAAAGGCATCATTTGGATCGTTAGTCAAAGAAAGAACTTTATCTCCAACGTAGATAGCTGTACTATAATGATGTTGCATTAACGCATCGTGTCTCCATAGTCTCAGCTTATCTGCTTGAGTCAAAGGTATTTCTTCCTCTTCTTCATTGCTATATATCAGCTTTCCGTTCTGTAAAGTTGATTTGGGCACATTTGGAGACGAAAAAAGTCTATGTTGTGGTGGGTTGGGTTGGGGAAGATGAGATGGGAAGTTTGGGGGTGTTTGGAAGTAGTCTTTTGATTTTTTATTAGTAACAAGGGGTGATATCGTGAGTGTAGATGTGTTTGGACTGTTTGATGTCATCATACATATAAATAATATCAATTGATGTTAATATTTGCTGGTTTGTTCAGACGGCAAAGAGGATCAGATCAATTAATCAGTTGAATTTGTCTTCAAAATCAAGAAACCTTTTGTTTTCGTTTTGTTTTGTTTTCAACCAAAAACCTATGCGCCGATTTATTTTGTCTTTTTCAGTCGATCGACGAGTTTGAGGTTTTTTCTTTCTTTTTTTTCTAGCGGGTAGAAGAAACACAGCTGGATGCGAATTGAAAATGAGTAATTCATCCATTGGCTGATTGTTGAACGGATAGTAAATTAATTAACTTATTAAGTAATAAAGAATTTAGTTCCCCTATAAACTAGATTTATTTAGCTTTTAAATCCAGATTTAATTTTATCAACTTCTATCTGAATATATATGCATATTTATATATATTTGAACTAATTATAGCAATGTCTGCCAACAAGGTCATTTTACATTTAAGAGCTGAAAAGAAGCCTCTTGAAGCCAGAGCTGCTCTAACCCCATCCACCACTAAGGAATTATTAGCCACCGGTGACTTTGAAATCTTTGTTGAAAAATCAACTCAATCAACTTTTGATTACAAAGAATATGAAAAGGCTGGTGCCACAATTGTTGAGGAAGGTTCCTGGGTTGATGCTCCAAAGGAAAGGATTATTTTAGGTTTGAAGGAATTGCCAGAAGATTCATTCCCATTGATCCACACACACATCCAATTTGCTCACTGTTACAAGAATCAAGCCGGCTGGAAAGACGTTTTATCAAGATTCCCAGCCGGTAAAGGTACCTTATACGATTTGGAATTCTTAGAGAACGACCAAGGTAGAAGAGTTGCTGCTTTCGGCTATTATGCTGGATTTGCTGGTGCCGCTCTAGGTATTGAAGATTGGGCTTTCAAACAATCAAACTCTGATGATAAAAACTTACCAGGTGTCACTCCATACCCTAATGAAAATGCTTTAATTGCTGATGTCAAGAAGGTTTTGGGTGCTGCTGTTGAAAAGACCGGTAGGTACCCAACTGTTTTAGTTATTGGTGCTTTAGGTAGATGTGGTACAGGTGCAGTTGATTTATGTAAGAAGGTTGGTATCCCAGATTCCAACATTTTGAAATGGGATATGGCTGAAACTGCTAAAGGTGGTCCATTCCCTGAAATCGTTGAATCCGATATCTTTGTTAACTGTATCTACTTATCAAAGCCAATTGCTCCATTCACCAATTATGACGTTTTAAACGACGAGAACAGGAAGTTAAGAACCATTGTTGATGTCTCTGCTGATACCACTAACCCACACAACCCAATCCCAGTTTATACTGTTGCCACTGTTTTCAATGAACCAACCGTTCTTGTTGAAACTTCAAAGGGTCCAAAGCTATCCGTTATCTCAATCGACCACTTGCCATCTTTGCTTCCAAGGGAAGCTTCTGAATTCTTTGTTAAGGATTTACTGCCATCATTAAAGCAACTACCAAGAAGAGATACTGCGCCAGTTTGGACTAGAGCGAAGAAATTATTCGATTATCACGTTGCTAAGTTGTAAAATATATGCTTACATTAAATAGCCGTTTATATGAATTTTTTATTCTGATTTTTCCACTCTACAATTAATTAATAGAAATTTGTTTGCTAAAGAAACCGTTTATCCAGTAGATATCTTTTCAATTGTAAACTTCTTGTGAGATCGTTAAAAGAGTCTATATAGATTTGTACATTTTTATTATTTCTCAATTTCAACACTTAACATCTTTTGCTTTTGTTTTCTCTTGGCCTTTTTAGACTTCTTCTTTCTATTTCCCTTCATCAAGTGAGCTAATGATTCACCATCACTTTCGTATTCACTTTCTGTCATAACTCTCGTAGCTTCCTTGGTTGGATCAAATCTTGGCTTCATAGAATCAGCTTTTTCGATGGATTCATTAACGGTAGAAACAACATTCAATCTTTCTCCAGTATCATAAACAGCGACTTGGTCTCTCTTGTCTAAATCCCAAATAACAATCTTACCATCAGATGAAATGGAAACTAAGAATGTAAACACAGTACCATTTGATCTCTTTTCTTGATAAATTGAAAATCCTTTAACTCTATTAGCATGCCCTTGTAATTCAAATTCCGGTTTACCTAACTCAGAAACTAATTCATTCTTTTCATCAGATGCAACATTTGCTTCCTTTTCTTCGTCGTTGTTCTTATTTTCGTTAGCTTTTTCAATCTCTTCAAATAGAGAATCATAGTCGTAAAATGCAATAGTTCCGTTACCGAATGCTAGCACCAAGAACTCAACTTTATTTAAAATCATGAAATCCATAGCCATTAAAGTTTGCTTGAACTTTAAGATTTTTTGCACTTTAGCTTCTCTGGTTTTGTATAGCATCATTCTGGTCAATAAACCAACGGCAATGGAATCACCAGTGGTGTTAAATTTACAAAGTGTAGCTTGTTGACCCAATGTATTGGCACCTTTTAACTTCAAACTAGATGCTTTCTTAGCAGTCATCAAGTTCCATAATCTCAAAGTTTTATCATCAGAGACAGAAATGGCAATTCTACCGGATGGATGGATGGCTAAATCATTAATTCTAGCAGTATGACCTTTCAATATACCGAATTGTTCCCAATCTTTTGTTCTCCATATTACAATCTTACCATCTTCAGCGGCACTTAATAACCACTTACCGTTCTTGTGACTTAGGTATGTGGTTTCATCGTTTGTATTACTATCTTCTCTGTTGTCATCATCGTCATCATTATCTTCACTAACCTTCTTTTTGGTATTTGATTCATTTGAAAAGGCCAATTTGGTGATTGAGCCTTGATGCTGCAATAAAGTACCTAATTCTTTTCTCTTTTGTAAATCGTAAATTTTAATGTGTTCATCATTGGAACCTGAGACCAAATATCTCTTCGCAACATCTAAAGATCTGATTGATAATGAATGGGCTGGAAAATGAAAGATTGGTTGAAAAAATGGCTGTCTTGATGGCTTGTTATCCTCAGCAGCCTCCTCATTTAAAGGTAAAGTGACGGATAAACAAAGGAGTGAATGTTCATAAGAACCAACAATAATTCTAAATTGAACTCGGTTATCCATTATTTTATTGTTATTTTTGTATACTGTAACTTTCGAGTATAAAAAATTAGATCAATGATCTTGTAGTATGAATAAAAGGGTATTTAAGTTGTACCTAGTGGTGATTTGATTTAGATCTTTTTTGAAAAAATAATAAATTTTTTTTATGTGTGGCTGTGCTTGTTGGCAGTAAGTGGCGTGTGGTTTGTGGTGGCTTGTGTCGACTATTTGTTAGTGATGTAAAGGTGTGCAAGTGTACATATACCCAGTTTTTTTTCAATCCGTTACTATTTGTTACATTATCAGGAGAAAGTTAAAAATAAAACAAAAAGAGCCGAAGGTAAGAACAAATTGCGGCGGTTTCCTGATGAATCAAATGCAGCTGATTCTTTTGTTGTTCTTGTGCAGGGGAAACATGGTTTATATCTTACTCCATTACTGTTCTTGTACTTCTCAGTCGACTGGTTCATTAATCTCCTTCTAAAATTTTGGAAAGCATACCATTTTCTTTGCTCATAATTGAACAACGTACCTCAGTCATGAATAAACGAGATAATCTTCCAAAGGCCATTTTATATGTTTCTGGTTTCGAGAAAGGAAACACATAACAGATACTTGCCAACGTTTTCCAAAAGCCTGGCTTTTTTCTTCAATTACGAAGATTCACCTCTTTCATTCTCATCAAAGAAGTGAAAACAATTCTGTAAACGTTTAAGTATACACTCATGTGTGGTCTGGTTTGATGTTACTATCTTATTATTTACCCAATTTCTACAGTTTGCCTTATCAAGTTTCGAAGTACATCATGTTACACTGCCCAAAAAAAGTAGACAGCTTTGGGTGTTTTAGGTATCATATTCCGACTAGGTGATAGGAATGAGCCATATGAAAGAAGCTCTAAGAGAAAGAGATCCGTTGAAAAGTACAGAGCCTGACCTTAAAAACAAAGATGAAAAAGATAAATCTCCTGGTATAGATATTTAGTAGGTGTAAGTATTAGTAAATAGTAAAATACAATCCTTTTTGTTTTCAAACTTTAAATGTTCACCTAAGACTAAAGATTGGTTGATTGTTTTGTGAATCATAAGTAACTATGACCGTACCGCGATCGAGTCATCGATGATTCAATAAAGAAAATCAAAATTTTCTTTGGACAGAGGTTTGAAGAATATTCCTAAAAAATTTATCACTGAAGTATTAGTATACGTGTCTGTTGTTTGTTGTTTGTTGTCTGTAAAAAATGATGGGAGTGGCTGAATAAGATTCTAAATTCCGAAGTTAACAAAGTGTTGAAATCAATCAACTCACAAACAAAGGATAATTTGAACGAATAGCAAAGTTTTTTCCTGAACAGGAATAGCCGACGCGACGACTTAATTAGACTTCGACTTTGGACTCAATTTGATTCCGAACTGTCATTTTTTTAGTATTACAATTTTGTTGAGCCAGCGCAAAGTTTAGTTTTCCTAAGTATCGTACAATTTTATGTTTTTTTTTACACGGAGAAGAGGACAAGGGTCAGCAACAAGAGAAAAAACAAGATCATTTGACAACATACCAAACACGTTAACTCCATTCCTACACCCATTATCAAAGTTTACGATTTACGTGTATCTTGCGACATTACAATCAATTATAATCAATTGTTCTAACGTACATACCGCAGAATCATATAAACAACTCTTAACGCCTACCACTCTTTATTACTATATTTCTGTAAATTCCTTTTCCCCTTTCGTTCAATATTGTTATTTATCAAGAGCAACAGGTCAATATTACTTCAAGTATCCTTAGAAGAACATACCATCAATAAATACAAATCTTATCTATTTCAATCATTACGATCAAATCAGCTGATTGCTCTATATTGAATTATTCTTTTACTTTATAAGAGGAAAAAAAAGAAAGAAAAACAAACTAATAAACACACTTCTTATCATAAACATTCACCAATTATTACATACCAAAGAAATGGACGGTTTACTCTCTGTGGCTCCTCACAAAGACCCTACTCAGGACTTTATGGACAATATACTAGATGATAACGATATTCTAGATGAATTTTTAGATACAAGATTGTATGACCAAGTGCAACAAGTACAAAATAATGTCTCTCTACAACAACAACATCATCACCATCAGCAACAACAACAACAACAACAACAAAGACTAGAAGACCAACTGGATGGAATGGAATTAGATATGACTCCTCCAGCTGAGATCCAACTTCAAGATGACAGAAGTGGTGATTTTGCATTTGCAGTTAAATCAGAGAGCTCTCCGGACCAATCACAACTGCAGCAACAGCAACAAAACAAATTATCTGCTATTGATAATGAATTCCAATTATTTGTTAAACAAGAAAATGAAGAGCATTTGAAGTTTGACGAAAAATTAAGAGAAGACTTCACAAAGATGATCTACGATAATTCTGTTCAGTCTGAAGAATTTGAAAGATTTGATTCTTCAAGAGATGAATTAATGAAACTGAAATTTGGAGGTTCCAATAAAAATAACGATGACGGTTCAAACCCTGCATTGTCTACTGATATAAGAACAGATTCATTTGATGTTACGACGAGTGCATTGCCTGCTGAATATACTGACTCTTCAAACGATGAAAAATATACGTATAAGTTGGAAATCAAGGATTTGCCTTCTTTCTCAAGAGTTGAAACTCAAATGAAATTACGGTTGAATATTTCTCCACCTCCTCCACAATTTTTACTACGTTTACCACGAGACACCATTGCCAAACCAAAATTATCATTGGAAAATAACTTCATACCTGATAGTGCAAAGCCTCATATGCTCTACATGGATACTTATGTTGTTGGTACTGGTTCAAATTATAAACCTAGTAACGAAAACACATCTTCTCCAACTAATCCAGCTGATGATAAATTAAGAAGTTGTAACGTTTGCAAACGTTGTATGAGAAGAGAATTGAAAAGAGCTTCCAGAAGAAAAAGCGGGGTTGCTGAAGATTTTGTCAATTGGAATTTAAACGTCCCGAGAAGAGCTATTATCTTTAACTGTAAAGAAGTGATCTCATTCCCAAGACCAACAGGAAATGTTTCAACCGAAAGATCAATTGAACTGCTGTCTAGAATTATTTGTTATTGTAGACATCACCAGGAGCCAAATGGCTTTAGATTGCTTGTTGTTTTGAAAGATCACAATGATAAGATTCTAGGAAAAACTGTTACACAGCCAATTATGATTATGGACAGGAAAAAATCAATTAAGGGGAGTGAAAACAGCAACGGTGAACAGCAATCTCAATCACATTCGCAATCGCAATCGCAATCGCAAGTTCAATCTCCTGCTGATTCTACTCAAACTCATCAACCAAAACAGTTACTGCCACCGCAGCAGCTCAAAGCAATATCGCCACATTCCGTCGATGATTCTTCCAGTGATTTCACAAGTGCAAGTGCTAATACAATTGATACTATTCCAACAAGTGTAACGACGGTTACAAATGGCACTCTAAATGATGAGTTATCAAGACCATCAAAGAGACAAAAGAGACCTTGGTCACCGCCTGATAGCTCATCCGGTACTTACTATGACTGTGTGCTACAACAAAGAAGTATGGGTGGTAGTACTTCGCATGCCTCAAGACAAAACTCCATTTCTTCTTCTGTTGGTAAAAAAGATCCATTGTCACCAACAAGCTCTGACAACTTGTCGCCACATAACAACTACACTTCTTCAGGAACAAGCATTTTTGCAACGACACCAGAAAGAAAGTCCTCTGCACAATTACAAGTTCAATTAGCAAATGCTGGATCAATACAACTAACCCAAAGCTCATCAACTTCATCTACATCATCCCAACAATCCATTCCAACTATTCAAAGAATTATCCCAGCTCAAGGACCAATCAGAGGTGGTATTGAAGTTACACTATTAGGTTGCAACTTCCGTCCTGGTCTGACTGTCAAATTTGGTTCAAATATTGCATTAGCTACTCACTGTTGGTCAGATTCTACCATTGTTACATACTTACCACCTGCATCACAAGCAGGTCCTGTTTTAGTCACTTTCGAAGATCAAACTAAAGGTGCCAAAGATAGTGTTTTACATGCATCATCTCACCAAATTTTCACTTACACTGATGATTCTGATAGGCAGTTGGTTGAATTGGCTTTACAAATTGTTGGTTTGAAGATGAACGGCAAATTGGAGGAAGCTAAGAACATTGCTAAAAGAATCATTGGTAACAACAACAACAACAATGGCCAAACTGGTAATTCCCCTACAACTACTTTTGAAGGTGGCAGTGGTGCCATCCAACAAGATGCTGTTAATGCTGGCTTTGAATCAAGTGCTGATTACAATAAATGGCTAGAACAAGCTACTGAAAAGATGAAAGAGCTATCCAAGACATCATTAAGTCAAGAAGAAATTTTATTAAGATTCCTATCAATGCTGGAACTTCCAAACTCCCCAATCATTACACCAAATTGGGCTATTTGTACTTTAGAAGGTCATACGATGCTACATTTGGCTTGTATTAAAGGTTATTACAAACTTTGTAAATTCCTAATCAAGAATGGCTCTAAATTGGATTTCAGAGATTCCAATAATTTTTCACCTCTTCACTTTGCATTGATGGTTGGAGAAAGAGATATCATCAAAGTCTTGGTGAAGTATAACGCTAACGTTGGTCTAAAATTATCTGGTGGTTTAGCATTGAAAGACATTGCTGATCCAAACGTTCTGGATTTGATTGATAGTGCTTCTGGTGAAAAAGCATTTGCAACTGGAAGAAGATTTTCTAATGATTCCATTGAATCTGTCTTTGACGACGATGATAACGATTACGAGCCAAGATTTATGAAAATGAATAAATCAGGTTTGAGGACATCTGATTTCTGTGAAGTTTCCGGTGATGGTGCCACTGAAGGTGACTTGAGTAGTGATTTACACGTTGGCGATGGATTTGATGGTGAAGATAATCTTTATGATAAAGAATTCGGATCTGAATTTGAAGCCGACGATGAGGATAACGAGGATGAGTCTGAAGATTACTCAATTGAAAATTTGATTGTTGTTAATAAGGTCGACAACTCCATTATAGGTCCTTCATCTAAATCGAAAAAGAAGTCTGTTGTCGATGATGAGGAAGATGCTGACAGTGATGTCCACGCACATCAAGTTCGTATCCAAACTACTTCCCACAATCTGTGGTTCAAAATGAGAAAAGCTTTTGCTAGTGCTTCATCAACACCGAAAATCGCTACTTCCGTGTTAGAAAACCAGATTGAGGTTTTGCCATCTTATCAAGATTTATACCCTAATGAAAATTCATCTAGACCTTTGGTGAATTTCAGACCTCTTGATGATGATGAAACTACTAAAGTTTTCAAACAGCAGCAACAACAACAACAAGATACTTCATCTACCTTCAACTCCAGCTCCTCTGTTGCTTTAACGCCTGCCACCGAAGTTGTTATATCATTGAAATCCTCACAAAAGACTATCAACTCTGATAAGCGGTTACTATTCTTCTGGTTACCATTCATGCTATCATTACTGTTGATCTTAGTTGGTAATCAATTCCAATTGGTTGATATCGACTCCTTCAGTGCTGTTTCTAAAAGTGTTGATAATTTTAGAAGTTTGATCGGTGGTGCTATGTTAGGTAAGGATCGTTTCACTAGTTTCTACGAGAATTTAAGTTATGGTAGGGAACGTATGGGCAATCTATTGAACGATGTTAACGATGTTGTTCTGACTGCTGTGGTTGGTGGACGTTAAATTTTGTTTTTTGTGGATATAAATTTTCCACTTTTGTTTTTCTTTAACTTTTTTAAATTTACTTTTCACCTTCCACCTTTTATCTTTTACTTTCTGTTACCATTATATTAATATTATTATCATTTTTTTTGGGTACTTCTGGTATCTGCTTCTCTCTTTTCTCCCCTTGTGTTTATATGTTTGTTTGTTTTTTTTTGATTTTTCTCTAATTAATGGTTTTTGGTTCGATTTATATTTATTTACTCTATTTCTTTACTAATTAGATGTTAGCGTAAATTATCACCGTTGGCCCGGTGAATTATGTCAGCGTAAAGCGCGCCGCATATCAGCAACTCCAGAAAAAGTTCAGAAAAAGTTCAGAAGACGATCGTTGGTGATGTTTGGTTATTTGTGGGGAGTTTAGACCTGAGTCAAGTAGGCGACATTAAGGATGGTAATAGTTTACTACTGTAGGGGTTAGTAAACCGGTAAGCAATATACAGATTCTCGAGGAATTAACGATCTAATGAACCAGTGATTACTTATTGGGAAGTATCATAACCTTTTTCAAAACAGAAAAAAAGATATCAAAGAGGAAACTACAAGGCTCTTTTTTTTTCAATTGAAGAACAATTGGTCATATTCGGCAACCAACCCATTATAAATATATTCACAGCTTAAAGTTAACATATAATCATGTCCTCTTGGAAACTAACCCAAGTACTCAGAGATCAAATCTATAAATATGCTCAGATTCCACAGACAGGTGTTTCACTTCGACAGATGGTTCAATTTGGACCTAGACCATCAGCAGGTTCTTTGTTCATGGCGAACAGATTTATAGTGGAAGAGCTTCCGATCAGATTAAGTCATCGTGTTAAAGAATTAGAAGAATTACCATCTGGTTTGAATAAAGACCCGTCGATTCAATTAGTGAGAGACTGGTATGCCCAATCTTTTGAAGAGTTGACAGCGTTAAGAAAACCTGAAATAAGTACGGCGTTGCAAAAATTGTTGTATGTTGGGTTCAAAGGTGAAGAAATTCATAAAGAAGACAACTCTAGCAGGCCTTATGTTTTTGAAGATGATGGGATTATCATTAATAGACCTCGGTTATCTCATCATGGCTCTATGTCCCCATCATCTTTGTCGCCAACATCATCACCTTATTCACCAGAGATTAATAATCTAGATGGTGCTCATCACCATTTGGAGCATTCGAAAAAGACGTATTTCCACCCAACACCAAAAGATGTTACATACCCTAGCGAAGTTGACGATTACAATAAGCTGGTTACTGAAGCATTAACGAAGATTAAGAAAAGACATGACGCAACTGTTTCAACCATTGCAAGCGGTGTTCAAAATTGGAAAAGGCAAAATAACTTTACCTATTTGGACAACTCTATAAACCAGTTCCTTGATCGTTTTTATATGAGTAGAATTGGTATTCGTATGTTAATTGGACAAACAATTGCAATGAACCAGCAGCATATTGGGAACACGGCTGATGATGATTACGTTGGTATTATCTGTTTGAATACAAACGTTATGGAAGTTGCTCAGGATGCTATAGAGGCAGCTAGGTTTGCATGTGAAGAGCACTATAATATCATGGAAGCTCCAAAAGTTTTGCTGTATGCTCCTCGTCACTTGCATTTTATGTATGTTCCTGGCCATTTAGTCCACATGCTGTTTGAAACTTTGAAGAATTCCTTAAGAGCCACCATTGAACACCATTCAAAATTAAACCCTGATGTTGATATTGAGGATATTGAGTATCCTCCAATCAAAGTTATTGTTGCTGAAGGCGAAGAGGACATTGCTATTAAGATTTCCGACGAAGGGGGTGGTATTCCGAGATCAGCCATGCCTTTGATCTGGACTTATTTCTATACATCAGCGGATAAAGTGAATCACTCTGATCCAAGTGATCATGGTATGCTAGGTGGCATCAGTAAGCCTCCATTTATGGGGTTGGGTGTTGGGCTACCTCACAGTAGATTATACGCTAGATACTTTTCCGGTGACTTGAAGATGATCAGTATGGAAGGATACGGTACAGATGTTTACTTGCATTTGAATAGATTGAGCAGTTCTTCCGAGCCACTTCAATAAAAAGTGAATTTTTAAGCTTTTGTATTGCATTTTCTTTCTTTTGTTGCTCTGTTGGATTATGTTTGTTATGCTAAAAGCAACGGTCTTTTTATATATGTGTGTTTGTTTTATGTTATGTTTATATAATTTCTGAAAAAAAGTATTTGAAACGAAATCAAAGTTAAAGTAGTCAATCTTTCAAATAGAGGTTAATTTTATCAGCAGCGCCTGAAAAAAATGCGGGGCAGAAATTTGGACTCCACCATCGATCAATTCAAATTCAATCGATGGTATCTGATTTTCAATGATTCTCTAGAGAACAATTGAATGATTTGAGCTATAGATCATCAAAGACATTTATAAGTATACAGACAACAACTAATTATGCTGCACACTTGCTCAAAGTGTAAGTATTTGATAATGCAACCACAAATACGCTTGTCTCCGTCTAAGCGATACAGATATTACTTCAGTCTTCATATAACGAGACAGATGCACTCTAAACCAGCAAACAGATTAAAACTCCATGAAAAAGAAAAAATAACAACTAATAAACATGCAATTGTGAGTGGAAGGCTAATAAGTGAAGATATATTGGATTCTTTTGAGCTTGTATCAGACATCAACAACTATCAATTCAGTACTGAAGCTTATGAATCACCATCAGTTTACCACCGAAACAAAAACAATCATGAAGATGAAGAAGATGCATTTGCTTACGATTATTCAAGTGACAGAATTTGGAGCAGTTTTGATAAATTATCCACGGATCTTATATCTCCTGAATTAACGTCATCTATTCAATCTGTATCTGCTGCTTTATCAGTAGGTGATGACTCTGTTGATCCTTATGTGATTTCCCGTATGGATCCTAAAGATCAAGACCAAGCTAATTTCCTGCTGAACTCCATAAACTTATCAGGGGAGAGTTTTATTGAGAGTTTGCATAATGGATTGATACCCACCTCTAAATTGAGTGAATCACAAGTGATACTAAAGGCATTTTTTGATTATGACTTTATGGTGTTACAAAGTCCACACCTTCCAAACAAGAAAAAAAGATTACATCAACACTATTATAAGAGTTTCTTAAAATATAGATCTAAGCGATACAAATTACCAGAGTTTCCATACGATGACTTAACAGAAAAGGCATTCACCCAATACATTAAATATTTATGTTGTTACGATTACTCCAGTTTTATCAGTAACAAACAGATCTTGAAAATGCTAGTCACTATTTTATCCAACTCTGACAAATATCATTTACTCTTGTCAACAAGATCAATTAATCACATGGTCCGGTTCTTTATCAGAATGCATAGACTGGATCTCTCTTTCCTTGCAATTGACACTATGATAAAATCGAGGATAGGAAAACCGAACATCGATACGTACAATGCTTTGTTGATGGGTATTCCAATAGTCTGTGACTCTAAGCTGTACAAAGGAAAATCGACACCACTTGTGGCAAACAGAAAAGATGAACTGGTTTGTGCAGTGTTTACCAGTATGAAACAGTTTTCTATCGTTCCTGACAACTCAACTTTTTTAATAATGTACGATTTGTTGGATGACGTTGAATGTCGGTTGAAATTACTAAAGTTAATGATGCACAAAAAGGTTTGTCTCAATGGCAAGATATTTGATATAATGACCGATTTGTACAGTGTTTCCAGTTATATGAATGAACAAAATGGTGAAGATGAGGTAATTGTTAGTGTCGAAGCCTTCAAAAATACTATCAATGGAGTTGGTATCTTATCTGATTTGAATAATGATGAGATCGATACTAAGATACTAAATGTGATCACACGTTTCCTACTTTATGAGAAAGATGATACCGCTGCAGCTTTTCAAATGTTGAAACAAAATGAAGGAATAATCCAGCCGAATAATACCACTGTTTTGTACTTCACTAAATACTTTGTTGAGAATGGTAAGTCTGAACTATGGAACAGCTTTGCGGCATTCAATTACTTTAATCAAACATATGCAGAATTATCAAAGAAATTTACTGATAATGCATCCAATATCCTCCGTCCTGTTTTATTCACTTTTCAAACTCATCCATTTTCAGGTTGTGATGCCAATGTGAATGTGTTTGCAGGTGTTAATAATAAGTCCGAAACAATGGATCCAAGTATATTAGACAGTTACGTTAAGGTCTACAAGAACCTCATTCAAATGACAGCAATCAATGCTGATCCTGCTAATGCGGATGAGAGTGAACAAAAGGGGTTGCAAGCCCGTTTGAGGATTGGTGCTTTGGGAATACAGGGTTGGAAATCTTTCAAGAGGATTGTCTCCGTCTTATCTGGTAAGAAAATCCATTTAGAACTGACTGATGGGTTAAAAGATGACGATTTGAAGTTTAAAGATGAAGTGCTAAGTATTATGTGGGATAAAAATGCTGAGGGGTTACCTATTGTGCACAGTACAAGCGAGGCGTTTTTGGCAAAAGCAAGGTTTTTAGGGAAAGATCGACGTTCAAATGATGTTACCTAGGAGTATTGGCTTCTGTAATAATTATTTATGTATATTAGAAGTTTAATAGATTTTATTATGGCTTGCGCTTGTTTTATTATACTGGTTTAATAAGCCAACGATGTTAATCTCGAAGGAAACAAGAAAATTTTTGTGACTACAAATAAATATTGAAAAAGAAAGAAGAATGACAAAATAATGTATCTTTATATTTTTTTAGCAAAACTTTAGTTAAGAGATTTCATCCATCCTTCAATTTGAAATTCAAAGGTTTTATCTTGCGCAACTTCACTCAAATCATTGGAAGAATGTAAATTTCTTTCAATGTACTTTAGAGTACCATGATTGTTAACAAGAATGACAGTTTGAGTTCTTGTCCCATAGTAGCCACCCATTCCCAAATTCAGTTTCGGCTTATTGGGATCGTTTGACGTGATTTCTGGGGTTTTAATTGGAGGAATAAATATACTATCCTGTAGCATACCAAATGCAGTTTGAGATGATGCATCTTTCCATTCTTGTAGGGAGGGGGAGGGGGTAGACAACAACTGGAATAAATCTTCAATGAACTTAGCCTCATCTTCAGCTTCAAAAGTTGACCAAGCATCAACGCATTTATCTAATAATTTAACACCATGTTGAACTTTTGGCCAAGGGTTGTCAAAAATGGAATTCGACAGTCCAATTGTACGTTCAGAATGCTCATCATCAGGGTCAAAGACATGCATCGTACGGTCTGATCTGTTTGATAGAACCATAAGTTTATCCGACTTCAAGTCACCGCAAAGCAAAGAAAATCCACCTATTCCTTTAAATCCTTCTGTTTTCAGTCTAATGTCTTTTTCCCATTCTTCAACTCCTAAATCCGAATCCAAGAACATGCTCGTTATCAGTCCTCTGGAAACCGGACTGACAGTCTCGCTGACGTATGTGATTGGTTCTCTGTAATTGACCAAAACTGCAATACGTCCTTGTTTATTCACACCGATCCAAGTTCCATGTTCTTGTCTTGCGAGGTCAAGCGGGGACAAATGTGGGTGTGACTCAGATATCTCCACAAATGAAGCTGGTTGGGTTGGCCTACTGAAGAACTCATCTCTGTTGGAGAGTAAAATCAGGGCATATTGAGGGTGTTTTCTGGTGGTTAGTAATATGCACATGCAAGTGTTTCTATCTTATATATGGTAGGACTTATTATGTGGCTTTAGGATAGATAAGGATCATATGAGTCACTCTGGCTGATCTGTATAGATAACTCAAGTCACAAACAATTACGTACCCCTCGGACAAAATCCATAAAATGGGATTTATACTGCTTATATAATAGATTACGTCAACTTAAGCATACGACGGGAATCCCTAAGGACACAGCAGACTTTCCTACAGACACAGCAGCACTATGTAATATATTATGTAACAACTTAATGACATAATCAGTTTTATAATATCATGACGTAAACAACGTTGCCCACCACCCTTTACTCCTTTACCCTACATTACCGCAGCACCCAAATTACTTACTACAGCAACTACATTCTATCCTCAACTACTAAAGAATATCTCTTTCTTCTTGTAATCTTTTCTTTCTTCTGATTCTTTACTTATATATCCTATTTATACCCTACATATCCGAATTGTATGGCCAATTTCTCCACATTTTGAGCACCAATATAGTTTCTGAAGGAGAAAGTGACGTGTTTCCTGCGGTAATGTAGGGTAAAGGAGTAAAGGGTGGTGGGCAACGTTGTTTACGTCATGATATTATAAAACTGATTATGTCATTAAGTTGTTACATAATATATTACATAGTGCTGCTGTGTCTGTAGGAAAGTCTGCTGTGTCCTTAGGGATTCCC
>PPKI02000087.1:0-41501 GCA_003707645.2 Ogataea trehalophila
ATATGATAGTCTATTCTTATATTATATAATATATATATATATATATAATATACTATTATTGTAACTTTTATAAGGAAAATAATAGACGAATATATGTAAAAGTCAATGGCTTTGAAGCAGTTTTTAAAACATGGTTAAAGCATGATGTGTACAAGTTAGCGTATAACTAAGAATTATCAAAACAAAGAGTTCTATCAGAAGGAAGCATATATTGATAGAAAGACGGTAATACAAGCAAACCCATCCGATATATATCCAGATATATCGAAACAGCCAAAAATGAAAATTGAAAACAGTGGAGTGGAATAAGATAAGACATAGAAAGCAAACTAGAAAAAAAAATGGATTGAGGAAAGAAACAAAATATATGAGAAATCATCATAAACCTTGAAGCCACAAAAAAATTTATAAAGAAAGAACCAGAAAAAAACAGCTTTTTATACACCATAGAAAAGAAGAGCTAAAAAAGTAAAACAAATCAAAAAGTGATGGATACAATGAAATCCATGGAAATAAAAGTGGAAAAAACATAAAAGAAAAAAAGGGATACAAAAGATAGGTTAATAGTATTCATGGCCAATAACTCCAAAATCTTCCACGCTTGGAGTGATCTCATTGCTATTATTACCCATAGTTAACAACAGCTGACCGTTATGATTAGTATATTCATTTTTGAAAAACAGTCGCCACTCTTTAAAGGTTTTTTTAGAGGCCCAATCCAAATTTTTCATCATACCTGAATCATTACAATTCAAATAGATTAAACTCTGCTTTGAATTTGAATTTTTCAAAATTTGATAAATTGTATGCTTGTCTAACCAAACTAAAGAACAAATATCAATCGTTTCCAAATGCTTCAACTTTATTAAATTGAACCAAATTGAATTGTAATCTAGTTTCACGTAATTAATAGAATCATTCAAATCTAATAGTGTGTCGGACCAATAAACAGGTTTATCATTATATTGTCTTGAATTTTTGAATCTTTGATCGTTTTTGTTATTGCCATCACGACTATTTTTATTATTATCATAATCTAGCAATAATGAACCATAATTTAAAGTTGATAAAGACGAATGATTGCTTGATGAAGTTGATGCTGTTCTCAACTTGCCTTTACATGATTTCCAATTGAAATACTCATAGTCCAATATTTGGAAATCCGGTGAGCACGAAACACCATTCAAATTGAGTTGGTTCAAATTTTCACACTCTTGTAAGATATGTAGGATGTATCCAATTGGAATATCCTTTGTAAAACTATGATCGTTCAAAAATCTGGATTGTTTCGGATGCGGGGTTGAGAACGGCTTTGTCGGAAGCTTGGAAACTGGTTTGAAATTTAAACGAGATTTATTCAGTGATTTGAAAACAGTATTCAAATCACGGGAAGATGAAGTGGATGAGGTGGAGGAAGATGATGAAAATGAAAAGGAATCATGATTGAAAACTTTCTTAAAAGTGTTTTTGATGGATAAATTGTTGTTATTACCATTTGAAGTAGAAAAAGAAGAGGAGTTACTCGATGTTGACTTCATTGGAGTTAAAGCAGGTCTTTTTTTTTTCTTCGGTAGTGGTAACTCTCCATATAAAGGGTGATCTCTATATCTCCAATCTCTCCAACCTGCTAAAATTTCCCTATCAAATAGTGAATCATAAACGTCAGAATTATAATCGGATAATATGAATCTTAATTCACTTCGGCAGATTGATACACCTGGTTTTAAACTGGATAAATCAATTGATTTAACTAATAGTGCCAACTGTTTGTTGTTGTTAATAGTGTAAACAAATTGGCCTAGTCTATAGGTTGATGTTAAATATGGGTTCTTGTATAACATGATCTTTGTTAAAGAGTTTAGTTTCTTGTTTGTGTACAGCAAATTAACTAATGATGTTTGATCCAATTTACTGAAAACGATCAATAAAACTTCATTTGGTAGCTCAACAAATTTAATAGTTTTTTGCTGTTTAGCAGATTTAAAGGATCGAATTGAAATTGAGTCATTTGCCACATCCAACATCCTCTTTCTAGTTGAGCTAACCAATGGAGATAATAAAGATCTGTACTTCATAGGAGTTTTATTCTCCTTAAACTGTTGTTTTATTTTAAACAAATTGTTAAATTGAATTTCTATTGAAGAATCAATATATTTATGATTTTTGTAATCATACCTAGTCAAAGGGTTGATTAATGATCTATAAGGAGGTAAATAGCTACGTAACTCATTCAGATATTCAATACCTGGGTGGTTACTAGACGGAGGCCTTGATATAATCATTATTCGAAGGATAGATATTCTTCAAAAAAGTAAAAATACATAGTTACTAGTCAAAATACAAAAGAAATAACGAAACAAAAGCAAGATGAAACTAAATCACTATATACATATATGTATTCTTTTTTAAAAACAAGATTCTATTTATATTTAACTGTGGTGTTTTTTAACCTTAAGAGACGATCCCGATAAGACTATAAAAAATTAAGCCGCTGGGGAAGAGGGGCACAGGTGTTTCCCGATTAGGAAATAAAGGGTTCTAAGTTTACTTTACTTGTCTTTTGTACCTCTTTTTCCATCTATTTATTTCAGGACAAACCAGTACACTCTTTAGATCATTGTATATATCTATAGTTTTAAATCCGTATATACTATTACAACAACCCAATAAAATCATCAGTTGATTGTTCAACTAATCCTTGATTTTCTTCTCTCAAATTCAACCATTCAACATTATTATATTTACTCAAATGAGACTCGGTCTCAATGATTAAGTTTCCAATAGATGACTCACAAGCTAACAAACAAATAGCATCGTAACCACCTGCACCTGGAACAACACCTCCAATAACACCTTTTATTGCTTCACAAGTATCTAGCAATTTGGTTTGTTCAATTGGTTCAACTGAGGCTGTTGATTTCGTCGTTAACAACCTTAAATTGAAACGAATATCTTGAATTGATTGGATTAGTTTGGTCAATGGAGTGATATCAACATCTATTGCTGGAGCTGTTCCATTTAACAAGGATGATCCAGATGAATTCTGTAAGACATTTAACAGTTGTTCATAGTAGTTTGGATTTCCAACAGACAATAGATTCAAATTATTCATTTGGTCAATTAAATAATTGTTAGCATTGTTTAAATCGGTATAAAGTTTTAAAGATTCAACAGGGTTTTCCTTTTTCCAAGCTTGGATAGTTGAAACTAATTTTGGAGTCTCAGATCCACTTTTAATATCACCCATTAATAACTTAATACCTCTTGGGACATTACATTTTTCGTGTAGGAAATTCCAGTTAGTTTCATCAATCAAGATTTGTAAATCAGCTTTGAAAGTTGGCAAGTTTGTGTTTGAAATTAAGTTATCAATCAGTTCAGGTTTGAATCTACGGTAAATAATTGAACCAAAGGTGGCAGCTGCAATATCAAACCCAGATCCAACCTTACCTTGAGCCAAACAATGAGCAACTTGTGACAAATTATGAATCTTGCTCAATGTTTCGACGTCATCAACTTTGAGGTCTTCAACAAAACATGACAATAAGGCAGCTGTCAAAGAAGTTACCAACCCAGCACTTGAGCCTAAACCAGTCTTGGGAACTTTTGTAATTGGTAAATTGTGGTATAGGAACGTTTTAGAACCATTTGACGACGTTTTTGGAATTGAATCAATTTGTGAATGGTAGCTTGAATCAGAAAACATTGTGATTTTAATATTTTTTGGCTTTCCAATGAAAAATTTATTATCGTAGTTCAAATAGTTCAATACTATGAATAGGGTTGATTCAACGAATGGGTTCTTCCTATTATTAGATTCAATGACCTCAATCAATTGATTATTATCTCCTGCTGATGAAAAGATTTTATATGACCATTGGCCTTCTTTAAATTGAGGAGAAGATATTGTGATTGTTGTATAGTTTGAATTGGCGGGTTGAGTTGAAGTAGATGCATACATTCTTGAAGAAAGGGCAATAACATACGACTTGTAAATAGGGTCTAAGACAAGATACCCACCAGCCAAAAGGGCCTTACCAGGCGCACTGAATGTTCTCAAATTTTGAATTGTCATTAAAGGTATGGATATATAGTACCAGGTTTATAAATTTTGGAATGGCAATGATCATGGCAAATATAACTAGTGCTTGTCCATATACCTCCAGCTACTCGTCAACATCGAAAAAGATCAAAATGACTGGAGATCGAAAAAAAACAGTCGCTTGCACCAGCCACTAATATGATAAAAATAAAATTAGCCACATATAATCTAAGTGTGGCTAAGCATTAATGCATGTGATTACGGAAACAGTCTTTTTTTTGATTTGTTGATTGCTTGTTAATCATGTGAAGCGCAGATCCTTGTTCTCTCCTTCAACTTATCTCAGGGTTTTGTTTACAAATGATCTCTTCTTTGCTTACAAGAGGCAGAGCATCAAGTTAATAGAAAGTGGTCAAGCAATGACAACTGTTGATGGTCATCTATTTGTTCTTATCCATGGGTAAGATTCTTTTTCTATCATGCCGTTTCTAATCCGGGCCGGAGATTAGATCAAGATCACTTGACACATAATCAATCTTCAGTTGATCTCTCATGCATAAACTTTTATACTAACAACCTTTTTCAATTTTTTTTACTCGGAATTAATTGTATATTACAGGTTATGGGGAACTTCAAGTCATATGAACATTGTTGAACAAGCGTTGACTGAAAACTTGAACAAGCATGATAGTATTTATTATTTAAAACCCAAATCCTTTGGCTACTTCAAAACCTACGATGGGATCAAACTCAATGGTGATAGAGTTATCAGTGAAATTTTTGATGAATTAGAAACTTTGAAATTGAATGAAAATGTTAAAATTAGTCAAATCAGTATCATTGGTTACAGTTTAGGAGGTTTGATAGCAAGATACGTTATCGGAGAATTGAATGGAATTGGGTTTTTCCAATCAATTGAACCAGTTATTTTTACCACTTTTGCAACTCCACATTTAGGTACGAAGTTTTTCAATTCAAAGAATCTGTTGGATAGAACTTTGAATTTCCTAGGTTCAAATTTAATTGGCCAATCTGGTAAAGATTTATTTTTAAAAAATTCTACAGTTTTAGTTGAATTATCAGATAAGGATTCAAAATATTTCAAGGGTTTACAAAAATTCAAATTCAGAATGCTTCTCGCCAATATTAGATACGATAGAACAGTGTCCTTTTCAACTTCTTTTATAACAAATTATAATCCTTTTGAAGATTGGAACTCATTAGATATAAAATTTTTGAAAGGTTTACCGACGATTAATTTGAACGATAAATCAATAAATATAAATGTTTTGGATGTACAAAATACAATTAGAGATTCTGAAAATTCATCTTCCAAGAATGACACTTACTATACGTTAAAGAGAAAAAATTTGATTCTAGCCCTTTTCGTTCTAATTGTTCCATTCTTTTTGCCAATAGTTGTTGTTACCTCTATATTCGGAACTGTCAAATCCGCAATTAGAAAAATGTTTTTACCCAAATTTGATATTTTAGATAACTGGAATAGATTACTAAAAATTCTAAAAGGTGAAGAGAAACCGTATAATTTCAATGAAGAAGGTGAGGATAGTATAATGTCAAAAGATTTTTTCAATCCAATTGCAAGAGCAACTCAACACTTAGTGGAGGATACCTTAAATGAATCAGAATATAGCAATGATTCAAACTCCCCTCAACCGCAACCGCAACCGCAACCGCCAAAAAAGCCCCCATCCTCATCCTCAACAACCAAAAAATCATCAAAGAATTCATTTATCATCAAATACGATAGTAAAAATGCATTGAACACGGTTCCAGATTTACTGGAAACTTTGAAGAACTCATCGGTTTTACCGCTGGATAAGTTTTCAATCTGTAATGATTTGAATGAGTTACCATACGATCTAACACGCTCAAAGATGTGTCATGATTTAAACCAATTGGAATGGATTAAATTACCAGTTTTCTTGAAATCTTTAAATGCTCATGAAAGTATCATCTCAAGACGTGGATTAAATAGAACAACAGCTGGATTGCCTGTTTTATATTTATGGGCAACCATAGTCAAGTTCCAATTGATTGAAGGTGAGAGTAAGTTAGTTGATATTAAAAAATGATCTACCTTTGCTCCAGTTGCTTTTGGTTGCCTGCTGTATTATTTATTGTCATCACTATAGAACATATATATTACAATTTTCTTTAGGTTCATGATTACTTTTTTTATTTTGTTTTGTTTTGTGTTGTTGCTCTGTTTGGGTTTTTCACTAAATGTATACATATCATTAGGTTGGGCGATGAAATTTCCAAAAATATACTTTCCATTCATTTGCTGAAAGTTGAAAAATCTATACTGGATATGGAGTTGGATCTTATAATATTGTGGGTTTGTTTTGACCTTTTCTTTTTCTTTATGGTATTGCTGCATATTGTTATCTAATCTAAACCTTAGATCTCTTGTTCTTATTTTTATATATGTATATATATACAATATTTATAAATTTCACAAAGTAAAGTCTCTTCCCTTAGATAGTTGCTATTCCATACATTTTTTTGATATGGAAACTGAGAATATGTCAGTCTCTCATCTTGATAAATCTTATAACTATCACAACCGCTAAATGAGTTGTAATAACGGGGCAACATATTTAATATATTAAGAAACAGATAATAGTGTCCAATGAATCATATCTATATCAATTCCAAAAAGGCAGGCAAATACGAAAACTTTGTATTATTATAGCCATTACAGTCATCAGTGATGGTGAAAGAGAGGAAGGGTAAATACTCTATGATAGGATAAAAAAAGTCTAAAACAAAACGCAAAAACAAAGTACAAAAGGAAGAGGAACAAAAAAAACAGAACAAAATAGTTGCAAGCAAATAAAACTCAAAAAGAGAAAGAGAAAGAAAGGCAAAAAAATGACACACAAACCAAAAAGTGTAAAAATGAAAAAAAGTGATGATAATAGTGATGAAAATAGTAATGAAAATAGTGATGAATGTAACTTGAAAGTATATTGAATTGAAAGGGTGAATAATAAGGTATGGTCTTGAAGGTGTGATATTGTGATGGAAATATGATGCTTGTTAAAACAGAAAAAACGAATCAAAAAGGAGTAAAAAAATGAAAAAGCAAAGTTCATTTTAATGTACATAATAATAACAGGGTTACGAATTTGAAGACTTTATAAACACAAAAAAACATCTATAATCTATTTCTTACTAGTATTGGGCTTCTTCTTATTCTTCTCTAGCATTGCAATATGTGCAACGCTTTGATCAACTTGTGTATGCTCGTGATCAGTACAAGAAAACAGCGATAAATCATCGTTAATAGTACACATAGAAACAGAATTCAACCATTCGTCGTTAAAACATTCATCAATAGTTAGTCTGCAAGCAGGTGCCAAGTTGACCATCTTACCGATTAGTGGTCTGCAATCATTTGATAATGCTGATAGTAAACGTTCTTCGCCCATCATGTTAGAAGTATGTTTGGATGCATCACCGCCTTCTAATTCTTTCTGTGAGTCAGAACTATTGATTAATGTTGTTGGTGGTGATGGAATGGCAGATTCTTGTTTCGTTTGGGTTGTTGATGAATCTCCTGTTAGTTCGCTGTAAGTTGGGGGTGATGGAACACGACGTAATAAGTCACCAAAAGTAACACCAGGTTCTCTTGATGCAAACATCTTGAAAGATGGATCAGATAATTTGGGCACTTTCCATGGGAACTTCTTCAACATCATACAGCAGTACATAATGGCAGCAGACCAAATATCAACCGGTCTTGGATCGTACTTGTTGAAAACACAAACTTCAGGTGCTAAATAAGGATCAGATCCAACGATTCCTTGTGCCTCAATTAAATTATTTGAAAATGGATATTGGAAAACAACCGCAGATCCAAAATCAATGATTTTAACAATACCATCCTTGTTGATAACACAGTTATCCAATTTTAAGTCACGATGGGATAAACCAATTGAATGAATATATTTGATACCATTCAAAATTTGTTTGAAACAACAATTGATTTCTTCTTTTGACATCTTGTTAGACATAACAATAGCAAACAAATCGTAATCACAATATTCCATAACTTGAACGATTCTATCGTTTTCATAAGAAATTTCAATGGTTTCAATAATATTTGGATGTTTTAGAGTTGATCCAATACAGTATTCAGAAGTAATTTTCTTGGTGTAATCTCTCTTAGACTCATGCTGATATTTAGCTCTAAATTCTTTGACTGCAAAAACGTGGTTATCTTGAGTTCTCTTGACTAATTTGACTAAACCACCTGCACCTGCACCCAAGTTTTCACCAAACTTACAGTATCTTTTACTGAATGGGATTGATGGTGTTGTATTACCACCAATAGAAAATGGTGAAAAGCTTGACGATGATGAGTTTGATTGTAATGAGTTCACTGAAGTGGATAATTTTGGTGAAGTACCAAAAGTGGAGTGTCTTCTAGTGAATTCCAATGGAGAAGTTGAGTACTCGTTGATTGGAGTAGTCATGGCACTTGTATTTGTTGTTGAAGTTGTTGATGGTGAATATGAAGCCACTGTGTTGTTAAAACTTGGGTGGTTAAAATTGATAGCAGACGATGAATTCGTAGTAACTGCGGCTTGAGGAGGTGGAATATAAGCTACTGTAGGCGTTGAGATAACTGCTGAAGGAGTTGATGTGGTGGTAGTAGTTGTGGAATTGGGGATAGTATTTATTGTCATTGATTGTTGACGCTGAACTGATAATCCAGCAGATAGGTTGGATGTCCTTGGAACAGACGATTGACCAAAAGTTGAAGATGTTGTAAATGGAGTTGAATTTGAGGATGAAGGTTGAGTGTTGGTGACAGAAACCGATCTGCGAAAAAATCTTCGTAGATCAGCCATTGAAGAATGTCTAGAGTTCGTGCTTGTTATTGTGTTTGCCGACTCAATGCTAGATTGAGAGGATGGTGAGTGACCAGTTATGTCACGATGGCTTGGTGAAGATGAGGCTAAAGAGTCGAGGTTGGTTGATGTACCTTTCCTTGATTTCCCAAAGAGGCCAGTACTTGACTTTGAATGTGAGGATGATAAGCTACTGTTGTTGTTATTGTTGATGCTGTTGCTATTACCAATAGATCCACTCAAGTTTGAGCTTGAAAAACTGGCGGCCAAAGCTCTAGCTTCCTGAACCTGTTGAACTTTTTGCTTGGAAATAATGAACCTTGGATCCAATTGCTTTGAAGATGAAACAGCTGGTGAAGAGATGGTGGTACCGGAGATCAATTGACCGTTTGATAAGTTTGGAATTTGGTAATTGTTAGAGTTGGAGCTTGATAGATTGGGTCTACCACCTGGAGCCGAATAAGGAATTGCATTTGATAATGATGGAAATGAGCCTGAATTGAATTGACTATAACTTGGATTTCTAGAAATCATTGTTGGTGTAGTGGTACCAGAATAATAAGAAGAACGGTTATTGTTGATAGAGGTAGCAAGGTTGTTGATGGTATTATTTATAGCGTGGATGGTAGTTGGATTGTTGTTTGAAAACCCTTCTAACGGGCTATCAACCATTGCAGAATGGTTTGGTAATTTTGCAGAAGTTGGAGAGTTTGTATTGATTCCAGCAAGTTCAGTTATCGTTGATTGTCTAATGGACGAGCCGATAATATCACCACGACGAGGGTCATAAGTTTCCTCGTCGCCGTTATAATCTTCTTCATCAGGAGAAATGCCTTCCAGAGAGATTGTCGTTGTTATCGTCTTGCGATATTCATTATCTTCAGTGTTGATTCTTAAATTAGATGGTTGAGCAGGCTTGGATTTTTGTTCTTTCATCAATTTGGTCAAGGAAGATATCCCGCCTTTCCTGTCTGACGAGGGAGTTGACATTGTTGAATTATTAGTGGTGTTGGCTTATTGATGAATTATGAATGAAATAAACCGTAACAGGTACTATAATTAAATAGATGTAACCACACTACACAAAAGATAAGAGTAATATAGTACACATACAACAATCTCTCTTTATCCACCCATTTCGTAGTCAGCAGCAGCACTCACTGCACCAGATGGGCTTAAAAAACCCAAACTCGAATCGAGCAACAACCGATTGAGCGATCCACGGGCGATAAGTTTTAACTGTGCGGAAAAGCAAAAGCACGATAATATCGCACGGGGTGCCGTTTTAGCACTATGCCTGCCGATTGCACCGGGAACGCAGAAAAAAAAAAGAGAACAACCGATAAGACACTAGCCACTCTTATTGAAGCGCTTCACTATCTTTTTTACTATCTAATCACTAGCCACAAGTTTTTGACCAATCACAGCACGTCTCTTGTGAATTAGGGACTACTAAGGCTTATCTTTTTTTGAAAAAATGGATAATTATAACTGTTACAAACATTACTATTACACTTTTTCTTTTCATAATAAAGGATATATATTATATACATACACATCAAATAAACTTACATGTTGGTACAAATAACTTAGTAACGACTTCTTTTGTTTCTGTTACCACTGTTGTACGAATTTCCGTTATCGTATCCACTTCTCTTACGTTCGTCTCTGAATCTAGCGTCTCTTTGATCCTTGGCTGGTGCTGGTGGGGGTGGTGGGGGTGGTAATGGTGTTTGTGATTTAGCATTTGGATTGGATCCCGTTACTGGGCCTGATCCATTTTCTTTTGGACCACTAGGCATAGATTGGCTGTTTGGTCTTTGGGGTTGTTGTTGTTGTTGTCTATTATTATTCGAAGCACCGTTGTTTCTGTAAGTGCTTCTATAATCTCTAGAATCTCTTAAATCTCTTAAATCTCTATGATCCCTAGAATCACGTTGATCTCTTTGGTCTCTTGAATCTCTATAGTCCCTGGAATCTCTGGAATCTCTGTAGTCTCTTTGGTCTCTTTGATCTCTTTTGTCTCTTGAATCCCTTGAATCTCTCTGATCCCTTCTCACATTTCGTGCTTCTCTTTGAGGAGGATAAACAACCGCATCATTTTTAATGGCTTCTGACTTATTTGTTGCAGAAGGTCCAGATCCAGTAATACCAGGTTTTTCAGAGACAGCGCTCTTACTGTCATTGTTGTCATTGTGCAGTTGCAAATTTGCTTGCTTATTTTGTTTACTGGCCAATAATCGTTTTTCTTCGTTCATTCTTGTAACTAACTTAGAAACAGCATCGGTAGAACCTGGACCTTTAGGTTTTTCCCTTAATTCATCTTTGACATCCTTCTTATCACTGATTGTCCTTGGTGAATTAAATGAAGATTTATCATCCTTCTTGAGCGTCTTATCATCTATTTTCAAAGCTGGAATTTCTGTGGCATCTTTGTAATCAGTTTTGATTTCTTTAACTGCAGATTCTTTTATCAATTCATCCTTTGTTTCTAATGGTGTAGATTCTTTTGATGGTTCATTGGTCTTAGATTCTTTAGTTGATTTCTCAGTGGCTTTGACCGGGCCCTTCTTTTGTAATCCAACCAATCCGTATGGTTTGGAAGTGCTTGTATTATCAGATGCAATAGATGACACACTGGTGTTGGCAGAAGTTGCTAGTGCTGCAGCAGCAGCTTTCTTCTTCTCTTCAACCTCTTTGATCAGCTTTTGCTTTCTATTGAATTCTTCTTTTCTATCCATCAACTTTTTCTTTTCAACCTCTTCAATTTCATAGAATTCCCAAACCTCAATATAATTCAACCTAGCAGAAGATAACAAAACAAACAAAGCACTTGAAGCCAACTTAATATCATCTCTTTTATCAGTTTTGGAAATGTTCGAAAGAATACGAATCAAAGAATGAGAGTGATCAGACACTATTGGGAAATTCCCAACCAAATTTTTCAAAAAGCTGATGATGTTGTTTCTTGTCGTATAATGAGTTGAAAGTAAACAAGAGCTGATTTGTTTGAGTAACGATTTATGCCAGTTGAATAACACTTTACAGAAATCAGTGTAACTCAAAAGTTTGTCTTCGTTTTTCATGCCAACTAAATTTTCAGTATCAACGTCCATTTCATCTTCAGTCTTATCTTTAGTTTCAGTTTCAGTTTTCAAACCTAATGCTTCTTTATTGTATAACTGTTCATCGTTTCTCCAACCATTCAACTTTTTCAAAACCTGTGAATAAAATATCCCTAAATTTTCAGTTTCTAATCCTGTGTTTGTGAACAATGTTGCTAGAAGGAAATTGCCGTTGAACAAAACATTCAACAAATTCAATAATGAGAAATTAGGTGTGTTGATACTATGGACTAAAAATATAAATTCGTACGAGAATATGGCGTCAAATGATGAGTGGATTAGTCTTGGTAACAAACAAAATTCAATAATTTGTCTTGATGTCTCAACACTGTTTATAATGTGAGATTCGTCACTATTTTTGAACCAATTTAACTTACTTTCGTTGATTTTATTCATTGAAGTATTGAAATTCTCTAAATGTTTTGATTCGTCTTTTTTGAAAGCTGACACTATTCTATTCAATTCAATCAACGAATTCTCCAGTCTATGAAACTCAACCCTTGAAAAATCAGGATCACGACGAGCATTTTTAATTTTTTTGGAAATGTTTTCAATTTGGGATTTAATGTCTCTCAACTCCAACTTGTAAGAGATTGAATTGTAATTAATTTCATATAATGATAGCTTCCAAAAATCGATGTAAAAATTAACAGGTAGGTAAGGCCAATTGATTTTACACATCTTTAAGGGTAATTTATCAACAATTTCATCAGTTTTAGCATCGTTCGAAATATTCAATTGTTTTCTCCATATTTGGAAACACCATTCTGGCTTAACATTGAAATCCTTAATTAGTTCATTAATTGGAATTAGAACATTGGTCAAATCTTTATCAGTTTCTTCAATCAATGTAGTAAACATGTGAATCAAAGAATTTAATTCATCACATCTTAAGTTTAAAATCTTTAGTGGATCTTTTGAATTTTCAATGATTTCGTTCGATAAATTACATAACAAAATGAACAATTCATTTAATTGTTTGTCTGATATCAAGTTCTTAATCAGTTCTTCAGAACTGGCAGTTGATTTTAATCTATCGTCTTGAATAACCATATAAATTAATCTTCTTAAACCTGATCCACCATTCAACAATTGGATTTGACGAGGTGTTAAATTGTTAATGTTTTGAACACCACTCATTGAACTGATCATCTCTTTCAAGACAATAATTAAATCAGTTGATCCACTGTTTAAACTTTTAATAATTAATGTCAATAATGGACTTGTTTGGAAATTTGGAAAACAAGTTTTAGATAGTTTTCCAATGAAAATGGACAAATTTTGAATCCATTGCATGTGATTCAAACCATCGTCTTGCATTGTTAGTCTGTTTGAATTTAATTTATTACATAATTGGAAAGTTAATGTATCCCACATAAAATCATTGAAGAATTTAGATGATTCAACAATCAAATCACTTAAACTGATATAATTTTCAATATGATTAACAAAAGTGTTACTGACTGCCAATGGGTTTGAAAATGAAATTTTTGTTAACTGCCTCATCATAACACTCAAATTCTCCTTTGATAATCTTTTCAAAATATCTTTTGTTTTCTTTTCTGTAATGTTATTTTTCAATTTGATTTCTAGATTGTTCTTTATTGTAATAGTTTGAAATTCACCGTATAAATTGTATCTTTGTTGTAATGAAAAGTGTAACTTCATGATCTGGAAAGCTTCATTAACAACAGGCATATTTTCAACAAACGGCAACGATTTGAAAATAAAAGCCCTATAGAACTGTAACCATTTTTCGTCTATTTCAACAGTATTCAATAATTCACAATTTTTCTTGATTATTCTTATTAGTTTTGTGAAAAGAATCGGATTGGTGGCCACTTTAACATCATTAAATTTCAAGAGTTCATGGCAAACTTTAATCAACTCGTCACTATTTGAAATAAGTGGTTTATTATCTAGCATTATAGGTTTGTTTCTGCTAGTAGATTTTTCCTTACCGGCTATATTGATCGGTGAAACAAATTCTTTGTAAAAGGGAGTGATTATATCATCCATGAACTCATTTACTAGCTTGGAGATATTCTCATCTATTAAAGGCAAGAATGGATATTGAGATAGTATGAATAATGATTCATCGTACATTCTATATTTTAATGCATACTTAAGGAACGTAATTTTATGATTTTGAGATATTTGAACTTTCAAGTCAGGGATCTTTTCAACTTTTTTTGTTGTTTCCGTTGTAGTTGCCGCTGTTTTTTCTGTTGTAGTTGTAGTATCTGATGTAGTTGTGGAATTGGATATGTTTGTTAAACCTGTTGTTTGCTTATCCGATTGTCTTGTGTGTCTATTACGTGGATCGTCATCGTCATCGTCATCTAAAACTAGTGGTGCTGCCAGAGCTAATGCTGAAGCTGTAGCTTGCAATGATTTTTCAGTTTCTTCCTGTTTGTATCTTTCGTATAAAGCTTCTGTTGAATTTTCGCTGATTGGAGTTATTTTGAAGTTAGCATCAATGGCAAAATCCAATGGTCTTAGTGAGTTGAAAATCGAATGGAATTCAAAGAAGTTTTCTTTTATTAGTAAAACAATGATTGGTAATTCATTACAAGGTTTATCAAAAGTTGAGTTTTTCAGTAAATAGGAAACTATCATTTCTTGTAACGTCCTATTTGAATCTTTCTCTTTCCACCAAAACGATTTCTTGAAAAATTGTAAAATTTTTTCTTTATATTCATCAAATTTCATTGCAAAAACGGATAGTAATATCAAGAAGCATCTGTTTGTATCTAATTTAAAATGGCCAATCAATCTTTCAACAATTTGAATGAAATAAGTAGATTTATATAGAGAATGATTGTTGTTTAAGAATTCATGAGCTTCCATTAAAAATTTAGAATAACCCTCACTTGATTCGTGTAATGAAGAATAAGTTTCTATACTGAAATCAAGCTTAGCATCTTTGAAGTAGTATTTTCTATAAGTTGCAAAAATACCCGATCTCTCTAAAGTTGTTGGATCCAAATACTGTTTTTTCAAATGTTGATCAATTTTAAGCTGTTTCATGAAAAGATAAGTGTGTTGCTTTGGTGGAAACATCTGAAGCATTAATAAGAATTCTATTGAAATTTGCTTTCTTTCATTTAGTTGTTCTTCAGTGGTTGCGGTATAGATGTCTAAAATGTTGTTTGTTAATGTAACCAGCGTTGAAGATTGTAATCTATCAGGGAAGTCATTCAAACTCAAAAAAATCTCATAAAGTAAATCCATTGGTTTCAATTTATTGCTTTTGATATCTTCTATGAATGATTCAAAAGATTTATCTTTAGTTTTGATACATTCATCGTTCAAGTATTTCCATTTGATTAGTGTTGCTAAATCCTCTTGTGTTTTATTGGCATCTGATGATGAGCTTCCATCGCCTGCTTTCACAGAAACCTCTTGAAAAACTGACATTGTTCAAAACACCAACACGATTTAATTGAATATAGTTTGGGTATACTTTTCTCAATGTATGTATATATACACACACATAAAGGGGACGGTTCTATCAATTGTGAATTTGAAAAAGTGTCGGTTGAAAAGAATCAATTTGAAGATTTCCACGCACTTACAACAAGAAAAAAAAAACAGAGACACCTTTTGACCTCTTTTTGAAAAGTTACTGCTGATACCGACCGTTGTCAATTACTAACTAACCTATATTTTCAATCAAACATATATACATACATATACACAAGTACACATATAATATTAGGCTATGGTAAGTATTCTTTTGTTTTAACCCACTTGTGTGTTCTTTTATAATCAGAAGAATAAAATTACTGACATCTCTCCCCAATCTCATTATTCAAATCAGTCAGATAAAGTCAGAGATCGTCAACAATTCGAAACTCAAAAGGCTAAATATATTGGACTTGGAGATTCAAACACAACAAGAAATGAATTTATAAGTAACATCAAAAGAGATACTTATTCAAATCTAGTTTCTCACAATCCTTCGTTGGAGTATTTAAGTGTTAGTTTGAACAAACCTAAAAGAATAATACAATTTGAAATGATTGGGAAAATGATAAATCCGTTAGATGAAGGTAAAAAGCAGTAGATTGTTATTTTGTTTTATGAGATGAGTCTATGTTTTTGTCGTTGCTTAAATGTGCAATTGTTTTGAATAGGTGGCTATTTAAAAAAGAAGTTTGACATAGGTACGGCTTCTTTCAACTGGTGTAATCCGCCTGCTAAGAAGAACAACTACAATAATACTATACTGTATATTTATTTTTAATATAAGTGTGTGTGTCTGTTTTATTTTTAATACTTGAATTGTCCAACTATGATCAGAAAGAATGAAAGGGTGGAAGCAAAAAAAAGGAAGGCAACAAATGTAAATAAAATGATCAGAGTTTTAAATCAGTCAAAGTAAACAAAAGATAACTATAAAGTAAGAAACCGATACTGAGTCAAAAGATGAAAAGAAAAAAAGGATGGGGATTAATTGCTTATTCAAGCCAATAGAGGAGCTTGCTCAGATGTCGATGTGTTAACGTTATTAGTTAAACCAGAACCAAACATAGTTAAAATGGAGAAGATGAAATCAGCACCAGAGATGATAAAGGCAAAAATCCATTGGAAAGCAATAACTTTGGTGAACAGTTGACCAAATCCAACACCTAGCATCAACAAACTTGAAGATAAACCAATTGACCAATCTTTATAGAATAGAACAAAGCATCCTGGAACAACTAAAAATTCCCAAATTAATAAATTGGAAAGTAATCTTGGTAGCAAAGTCTTATTGTGGGAGTGGAATAAACAAGCACCGTTCCAGAAAATGGCGTATAAAGTCCAAGAAAGTGGTAATGAGGAAACAGGGAAATGAATAGTTAGCCAGTCATCTAAGTGCTTGATGGCCATTGTCTTGTGTGTGAAATATAGCGATAACAAGTTCAATAAGTTGACACCCAAGATGATTTCGGCAATAAGGAATTTTTCCTTATGGAAATAATAACACCAGAAGAAATGGCAAAGGTTATTGATTGTGAAATGGATTCCAACCAAGTTACCAATTCTAGTTTGGTTTTCAACAGTAATTGATTTATCGAAAAACACTTTGATAATAAAGAATGTTTGTAGTAATAATGTTATCAGCCAATAAATAGCAGTCACTATGAAGATTCCAGTGAATGGAGTAGTGTAGTGCTTCCCATGGTGACTGAATAAAAAGTAAAAGACAGATGCATACACTGACAGAGCAAATGAAATTAGAATGGCAATCTTATTAACAAACAGTTTTGATTCAGAAGACATGATTGATTGTTTATTCGTTTGTTATTCCTTAATTGATCTTTAATAACGTTTTTTTTTTACAAAAATGGATATAAGAGAAACAATAATTTAATAAATAAAGAGTAGAAAGTAAGAAAGAAAAAAAAAGCCTTGGAGTAAGTTAAAATGTTCTGGTAATTGGGATCAGCAAGAGTATAAATATATATATAGTATGAATATGTGGGGCGTAATGGATTGCCAAATGATTTTTTAATTAAAGGTTGGGTTGCTTTGTTCAACCGATGAGTCCATTATTTCATCAAATCAATTTAGCAATACACACAAAAACCAATATGGGACAAATGAAATTCAAGGTGACCTGACCTGACCGACCGGGGAAGTATAGAAATTTGGGGGTTATATTTCATTAACGTTTGCTACTTTTTTTATTTAAAAAATGGTAATGAATTTTATTTGTTTTTAGTTGCTATGTGAGGCTCAATTGTATATATATATATATTCAACTCGGAAGAGCCGAGTATCTAGATTATGCCATTCTTGTTGCATATATGATGTCGCAAATAAGAACACTACTCGTATTTTTTTTTATAGAAATAAAAACAAAAGGCTGTGTATATATCTGTCGGTAAAAAGACGGCATAAAGTTCGGAACTTGTTCTTTGCTCTCTGTCTTGAGTTGTGTTGATCCTAAAAATAAGTTGATTGAAAGTGGGCAGAAACGATTAAGCAATTAGTCATTGACAGATAGATGAAGACATTAAGAAAGATATGGCTATGCAAACTTTTTATAGTAAACTACATGTGGGATTAAGAACATTATTATGATCCGATAATAGTCATAATCCCAACTGGCGATCTCATAATTTAAAGGAAAAAAACAGTATCTCTAGAGCCCCATAAATGATTTATGACTCATTTTCTTCTTATATAAGAAGACCCGAGAATTCCCACTCTCCTATCAGCTTTATATAGTACGTTTTGAAAACCAGCCAAATATTTCTTAGGAATTATCGAAATTAACAGTTTGCTGTTTACAGATTTCTTTACTTACACCACATACCCCACCCCCACCCCCACCAGATATGAGAAATCTTTTTAATTGCATAAGTTTCATCATAGCCCTTTTCTTCACACAGGCAGCAAAGGCATGGGAGATTATAACCGCAAATGAGACCGATGACTATAGAGTGGTTAATGTCATACGATGCATCGAGAGCAACATAAAAACAAAAACCATTCTCTACTCGAAGGACTCCTCAAATGGGATCCTCAATTTGCATAGAATGGATAATGTTAGTAGCACAAGGGAAATCATGACCGTAGCTGCTCGTTGTACAGACATGTATAATCCACACATGGCATTTTCATCTTCCGGACCTGTCAGCAGGTATGACATTGGCATGATTATTCTAGGTGATGCAGAGGAACTATGGTATGGATCAGACTTATTGCATGATATTGGTATGAACAATTACGATCCTCCTGACGAACGGACCGCTGAAAATAATGGCAAAATTGGTTATCCGGATATAGGGAAAAGGAGCAAGTATTCGGAGTTTTATAGAATGGAAATGTCACAAACTAAGAATGATTGCAGCAGCAGCGAGATGTTCTTGACTTATAACGGCCAGTGTGAAGATTCTGTCGTGTCGTCGCCGTTTGCATCGTTTCAGATCAAGAACGTGATGAAGTATAAGCTCCAAGTCACAGTTTGGCCTCACCAAAACTGCAGAGAAGACTCAGCTAGCAAGACATATAGTATCGGTGCTTATGAAATGTCGAATTGCATTACTAGAAGGACCCGCTCATGGTTTGGTAGTTACTCTCTAGATGAAGACTACCAGAAAGAGAACACAATGAACAGTACTGAACACTATGTGGGCCAGTGGAATGATAATCTCCTTATCGGTAACTTATACTTCTTTTCAGATAAAAACTACCCTAGTTATTTTGTATGATTCAAGCAAGTTAATGCACAAAAAGAAAATTGATATTAGTTATATTAAGTAAACCAAACAAAATAAAAAAAAATACAGATAATATATGGATGGTATAGTAAGGTTACGCAAAGAACAAGACGATAATGACTAGTGGGTAGCAAGTAGACCAGCAAAACGTGGACATTGAAGGTTATTCTTGAAAGATTTACAATGCGCTGCTAAGTTTGGTATCAAGGAAATCATGGCAACCTAAACAGCAGACACCAATACAGAGAGACGAATAAAATAAAGATCAATAATGTTACTGTATATGACGAATAGTTTGAACTAGCTAGTAAAAAAACTATTCAAGACATATATTATGGATAGTTTGAATTGGAGAATCAGGAGGTGTGTTGATTACTTTTCATGTTATATCTTCTAGTTTTCACCAATCGTATAATTGAAATGTAAGTATGTGTTTTTAGGAAAGCCCACGGGGATAGGTAACTTAACAATTATAATCGGAATTTAAAGGAGATAAAAGAATAATCAAGATTAGTACCAGTTTTAACACTAATTGGGAACTGAGTTAAAAAAAAGAAAAACAAGGCTTACAAATGGAGAATACTTGAAAAATACCTGTAAAACTTGTAAAACTTGAAAAACTGTTGTTGTGTTGAGAGAATTTGATGGGATTTTGTTTTGTTATTATTAAAAAGACGGCGAGATCCGAGTCCGAAACCCGGGGTGCGGCTTGGATTTTTTTTTAACTGTGGCTTGGTATTTATTGTTATATATTTATATGGGTGAGTAGTGAAGGTGTTGGGAAGTTTGCTTTTTTTTTAGTTGGGATGAGAAGATTCCAGAGAGTTCTGTAGAGAAATGGGTGTGGGTGAGTGGGTGAGTGGATGAGTGGTGGCGGTGTTTGGATGTGAGGTGAGGTGGCAATAGATAGAAGAAGGCTATGTTATATATACGAAGTGTTGGACTATACGATATACATTAAAATTAAGTATAGATGATGACTCAATAGATAAGATGTTGATAAATAGCAAGCTACTTTATTCTAATAATATGCATATAGAGGGATATGTACTACTGATTACAAATGATATGATCAGATCTGTGTATGACCAAGTACAAGGCTGAAATCTGAGACGACGCTACTTGTTAGTTACTGACTAATGAATAAATGTGGTGGGTACGATTCCAATCATCTTATCATCTCACTAGCCACATGACGTAAAAAATTGCTATTGTTTGTATTTTTAATACCTATTGTTTCCAACTAGAGCCATTTCTAACACCCCCACCCCCCCTTTTTTTTTAGGAAAAAAAACTATGACTAACTCGTTAAGGATTATTAATAGGTTTTCAACATAACACCTATGTATCTGTTGAGTTAAACGAGGATCTATGTATTTAATAACTTATATTTCCCCCATTTACTGATTCATCATATAAGATAATATTGTTTTTTCTTTCTCTTTCTTCAGCAAACAATCAAAACTAATCATTAGTATATCATATCGGCATCAAGACTACTACTCCTATTACTCACTAAGAATTATCAAAAAGCAAGAAAATGAGACAAGCTTTGAGAACAACTACAAATTCACCAAATTACATCACTAGAGATTTAACCAACAGACTAAGATCTCAATGTCAATGTCAATCATCAAATCTAAACTCAACTCAATATTCAACATCAACAGTAATCTCTCCAGATTTACTAGATGAAAAGTTTTACAATATGTCGTATTCCAGCGACCGCAAAAATTTGTTACCTTTTTTGTTGAGCCGCACAAACAGTAGCAGTAGCAGCACCCCTAGATCATCAAATTTGTCAATCTCCTCACCTTCTTCTTCATCATCTTCATCCATTTCACAAGCACAATTTGAAAGATATAAAGACAATTCAACTAAAATATCAAACCTAATTTCATCTAACTCTTCATCTTCAAATTCCTTAAACAGCAGCAACAATAATAACTTCCTGTTAGCTCAAAGGCTTGAAAAATTAACAAGTAAATATAATTGTTCCGTTCCTGTCATCATTTCATCGTGGTTGAATGATGAAGGTGCTACTAGTGGTGGTTCATTCAAAGTGAAGTTAACTGATGATGAGATCACTTACTTGAACGAAGTTCATGCTGCTTAAGTTGGGTTGTTTTTTTGTTAAAGAAGGAATCATGTCATAAATTTATGAACAATTTACAGGAAATCTTTGTTCGTTATCTTTTTTGGTAAAGTTAAACTGATTGGTCAGTTTGACTGTTGATGAATGGATGTTGCCCCTTTTTTGATTATGTTTCATCGATTGAAGTATAAATTTTTAAGGTTCATCCGTTTGTTGTCTTTTGGGTTTTTTTTTTTTATTTCATAATGTTTTTTTGTACCACCTTCTGGATTATTTTTTAAGGCTTTTAATTTTACTCTTTATTCCCTTTCTTTTCTTTTAATATATAGTTATTCATATATATATACATACTTCAATACACCTTACTGATACTGTTCAAGATCTTTGTGTAGAAGAAAGTCTATTATTATGTTTAAAAGAAATTTCGAGTAATGAATAGATTTATTAGTATTAGTAATAGTTATAAAAAAAGACACATAGTAGAGATGGATAAGAAAACTATAAAGGGGTTATGTTATATTAACAAAAATGGGGAAAGCTGCAGTAAAAACCAATAACAAAAGAGTTGAGGAAGGTAAAATAAAAATTTAAAAAAAAAGGAACTATGTGGATAATGGAGATGTACAAGTTGGAATGAATTCAAAGTTAAAAAACTCATGAAAGAAGGTGGAATTGAACAATTATTGTTCACCCTCAGTTTGATTTTGTTTAGGAATCTCAACTTCACCGTCATGAGCAATCCAGTCTTCCCATGATCCAACATAGTTCAATCTCTTATTATATCCAAAAGTACTTGCCAATTCTTCAGACATACTTGATCTGACACCAGCTAAACAATAGAAAACCAATTCTTTATCAGTTGAAGGTTTATCAAACCCAAAATTCAATTGAAATTCTTCGTTGGATAAGCCTAGTGCACCAGGGGAAGACTTGACTGGAATATTAATCGAACCTGGAATACAACCTTCTGCATATTCGCCAGGTTCACGTGTATCAACGATAACGACTGATGGATCATGGGATTTGGAAATGGTTTGCATTTGAGCAAAGTCAATGACTGGTGCATGTGGTTCTTCTTCCAAAACAGAGTATGGCCTTTTCAATGTTTTTGAAATGATTGGTGAAGCATGTTTGTTAATGAACTTGTTTCCGTACTTGAAAACTGCTTGCTGTTGGTGTTGGTGTTGGAATTGTAATTGGTGTCTCTGGGTGTTTGTGATGATTGATGTCAATGAACGTTTAAAGGTTGATGAAACAGTCAATGATCTTGTTGCTCTTGGGAAGATTAAACGATTAACTCTGAAAGCGATTGAAAACATTGTTTGTTTTTATGAAATGTTTAAAGTATTGGGGTAATGTTGCAGTCGATAGGTCGGATAGTGTATATCGGTGATTAAAAGTGCAAAATAGCTTATGGATGAGCAAGGATAGTCAATTAGGGGTTATTTATGTATAAACGGATCAAATTGAATTAGTAATGTGATTACAATTAGATGTAATACGATGTTATTCAAACTGTGGAGAAGGGAAAGTGGATGATTAGTAAAGGGTAATAGTGTAAGTCAAATACAGCTCTCTCTATATTGAAAGTGTGTGGTAGTGAGATATATCTATCTTCTTTCTGGTGAAGTTTTTTGACTCGCAGCCGGGCTTCAAAATTTAAGAAAGGAAAAAAAACGTTATATTAGCGTTTTTGTTCCGGCCCGGGATTCTCCTTCGCGGAGAGGGATGAGGGAAGAGAGACAGTCAACCAATTGACTGGCTGGCAGTAACGGAATAGTAAGGAGCTGTCTCCTTAATTTTTCAAAGATTTAAAGTACAAAAATTAAGCTTTTTTTTATTTATAATAACAGCATTATTGACAGACAGTAAAATCCAAGATAACAAGGGGGGATAGAAAATAGAAATGAAAGGGTAACAAAAAGAAGAAAGGAAACAAAAAAAAAAAATGCAACAATAATAATAAGTCATAATGAAAACAAATTAAAAAAAAACTCACATACCCATGTTCTTACCAAAACTTTGAGCCATTTGTTTCATTGCTGGGTTGTTCATCATTTGTCTCATTTCAGGTGTGTTCATCATCTTCATCATATCTTGTGGGTTTGGCATTCCACCTCCTCCCATACCCCCTCCAATACCTCCACCTAAACCGCCTAGCATCTTACTCATATCTGGCATACCCATACCACCCATCATTTTTTGCATATTTTCCATTATTGATGGGTTACTTTGCATTTGTTGCATTGCTCTTTGCATTTGTGGTGAGTTCATACCTGGCATACCTGGCATTCCGCCTGGGGCACCGTTGGCACCGGGTTGGGTCATGTTCTTTGTTGTTTGAGCCATTCTAGCAAACATCTTTTGTTGCATTAGAACAGCTTCAACTTCCGTCACCGAAGTTCCTGAACCTCTAGCAACTCTCACTATTCTAGATTGTTGATCAATAAATATATCTCCATCACTGTCCAATTCTTCTTTTGTCATTGAGTCCATAACGTAAACCATTCTTTTGAATCTTTTGGAAGTTTCTTCTTCACCAACTTGGTTCATCATTTCACCAATACCACCTGGTAACATTTGTGCAATTTTTGATAATGGACCCATTTTTAACATGTTATTCATTTGTGTTTGTAAATCCCTCAACGTAAATTTACCCTCTTGGAAATTCTTGATTGTATCCTTTTGATCTAGATTCAAAGACTGCACGTGTTCCATTAAACCTTGAATGTCACCAATACCTAACAATTTGGAAACAAACTGTTTTGGTGTGAAGCTTTCTAAATCTTGAACGTGTTCACCGGTACCGATGAAAGCGATTGGAGTTTGAGTAGCAGCAACCGCAGATATAGCTCCACCACCTTTAGCGTGACCATCCATTTTGGTTAAGATAATAGCACCGAAATTTGAAGATTCTTTGAAAGCTTTAGATTGAGCTTCAGCAGCTTGACCAATAGATGCATCTAACACCATAATGGTTTGATTTGGTTTAACAGCTTCACCAATCTGCACCATTTCAGCAAACAATTCAGTTTCTTGTCTATGACGGCCTGATGTATCCACGATAATGATTTCAAATTTCTCCTTTTTGAATTTTTCAACACCATCACTTGCAACTTTAACAGGATCGGCTTCGGTATAAGAACCATAGAATGGAATTTTGGCCTTTGTAGCATTTTGTTTCAATTGATCAAAAGCACCAGCTCTGAAAGTATCAGCACAAACCATACCAACTTTGAAACCTCTTCTTTGGTAATAAACTGCTAATTTAGTACATGTTGTAGTTTTACCAGCACCTTGTAAACCAACAAACATAATAACGTTTGAAGTTTTCTTCTTAGGTTTGAATAGTTGTGCTTCTTTACAATCAACCAAGTCACATAGCTCATCAAAAACAGCCTTTTGAATCAGTTTTTTCTTGTTTGCACTGGATTGGTCCTCTGAATCTATTGCTGACTTTAATTTCTTTCTCAAATTAAGAACTAGTTTGATGTTGACATCAGCTTCAATTAACGCATTGGAAATTTCTTTCAAAAGCCCATCAATTGCATCTTGATCAACAACGCTTGATTTGGTAACGTCAGACACAGCTGCGTTAATTCTTCTACCTAAATCTGCTAAAACCATGGTATTTACAGAACTAAGTTAAAGCGTTATGATGGAAAATATTAGTGATTGTTCAATAGTATTATAATCAATCACTGAGAACGTTAATAAGATCAATATCATCAACTATCAACTAGGATAGTAATAATGTGAATACTTGGTACTTTGGGTTCGACTAGTCGCTCGACATTGAAAAAAAAACGGCAGGGTATTTGAAGTGGTGCGAGGTGTTTTAATGGTGCGCAGGTGTGTCTCTATTTATTTTAGCCCATTGCCGGGATCATTGCATTGATAAGAAGACGCTGCTGATACTGATACCGTGATCTGATGGTAATTTGGGGAAGCAATGCTGATAAGTGAAGGAGGAGTTTATAAAACACTGCAGCTATTTTATTAATTCATTAAGAACACTATGAATGTTTTCAATGCCATTCAAAACTCTACGCAGAACTTGATTGGGCTCGGGTCAAGCCCCAATGGGTCAACATCAACATACACCAACTCTGATAAATCACAGCAACCCCCACGCTTACTATATTTCTCTATATTCAACCCCTCGTTGATTGATCAATTTGCCGAGGATAATTCAACTTTACTCAAACAGATTGTCGTTTATTTGAATTTTGAAACTGACAGGGAAGTCAGTGACAATGAAAAAATCAAAAGAATCGGTATTATTCAAGGTTTAAACGATTTCTCATTGAAATTTTTGGGTATTAAAGAAAGTGAAAGTACAAGTTTGAAGCATATTGATACAGATAAATCAAGAATAATAGTAGGAAGATTTGAGAAAGATTATTGGTTTATTGCTGGTTTTAGATTCGGCAAATCAAGCAGTACATACTTACAGAAAGGTTTGGCATCTCCTGAATATTTACAAAGTGAATTTATACAAGGTTATAAACTATGGTGTTTGAACTATGGATCATTTACGAAAAATCAGCTTTTGGATAGCTCCAGTACGTTATTTCAAGATTGGTGGAAGACTTGGTTAATTAACAGATTCGAATTCAATTGTAATTTTAATATGAACGATAAAGGTTTCTTGAATTTAATAGATGGTTATAGATTATCATCCGTTCAGCTGCCATTAGGGTTCAAAGAGAATTTGCAAAATAGAATGGCTCAACTTATTAGTGAAAATGATGATTTATTAGACTCTTTCATATTGAACACTAATTGGACACCATCGAAAAATTTTGGCGTGGTCTATTTGAACGGTAAAGATTCGAAAATTGAGAAAAGCTCACTTATTGATTTGATCAATTATTTAGAAAGATTAGATTCAAATTTTGGGTTATCAACTTATTCATTGGTTCTAAACAATTTACCTTCATTGAAATCGTATATCTCTAACTTAAAAAGGTTAAATTCTATTGCTACCGATGGTACATTACTTGAAAGATCGTTACTTGAACCTGCAATGTTCATTCATGAAAAATTTACAGCTCATGTTTTTGATCCGTTTTATTTAGCAATGAACACAATGACTAATATAACGTTTTCATTGATGCCTACTAATATACTCCCAAAAATGAATTTCTTACGCTTTGCTGCTGGTAGTGGTGGTAACGGTGAAGAAGAGAGAGAAGGTAGTAATGAAGCTGGCAATATTGAATCTACAGTGGAAAATACTCATGACACAAAAAAATCAACTGGTTTAAATTTATCTAATAGTGGTGCCACAGGGGCATCAATAGAAGAAGATTTAGTGTCACAACCCAAAGCTGGTAGTTTTTTACTTGGTAACACTAAGCACGAATCCATAATCCCAAAGAAATTTTTTATGAAACTTGCAAATCAAGACGAAGAATATCCATTAGATACCGTGATTTATGAAATCAATGGATTTTTATTTACCTTGTTGTTTAAAACCGACAGTGAGAAACTAAAACAATTAGACTACTACAATTCATTAAGATTACAATTGAACGAAATTTTTGAAGTTTACCTTAAAGACTTGATAGTCAATCAAATCAAAGATCTAGAAGAGAATTTGAAAAATTTTAACAAATCTAAGTTTTATTACATTATAAACGACAATATTTCTAAGACGTACAAAACTTCATTACCAAACATACCAGATGATGAAGAAATTAGAAATTTGAAAGTTCTAGCATCTCAACAACAGTCAATCTTTAATGCACTGTCATCAGGAATTAACAGATCACAAATAGTAAATTTAAACACCAATATTATAAATTATTTAATCAACGATTCTGAATTGATCAACCTTGAAAGCATTGAAAAATTGATCAAGCTGAATAAGAATTGGTGGTGTTTGTTCAAACGTTTTGATAAAGAGAACAGTGATAAGACGTTAGTTGTTTTGAAAAAATTTAGCAATAAAGAGTTTAATTTTGGTTGTAGTGATATGGTTTTGGCTCTAGGTCAAGACGTCAAGGAATGGTACGAAAATGGGATAAAAAATGGCATGTTGGATTAATCAAAAGAGTCGAATCATTGGTGTGCGAGCCATGCGCTACTATTATTGCAGATGGCAGCGAGTTCTCTGGATATATGAGCAGTATTAGCTTTATTAAACTTTTTACGAAACAATAATCAATACAATTTTTACTCGTCAGCACCAATTGTAACTGTTTAATAGTTTGAGTTGACCAGTCTGCGCTTCCAGCGACCAATTAAAACAGGGGTCGATGTCGTTTTTAGCTGTTTGTTTCAAACGTTGTTGGTTCGAGTCCACAATTGTCTTTTTTTTCCCTTGATTCTACATTAAACATAAATATATATCTAAGAAGTACAAATAAAGTAATCTATAATACAAACATGACACATATACACAAAATGTATCAAACAAACAAGAAAAAAAGAAAGCATAAGTTGATGTACTCTCTCTCTCTCTCTCAACCATTGCAATCATTCTTCAGAGTACAAAACTCTGTTGACTTCATTAATAGGTAAATCCCAAATACCACTAGTTGACGTGAACAAATAATCATCCATTTTTTTATTTTCAAACTCTTGTAGTTCTGTAATAACAACCCCACTATCATCAACTATCGTTCTTAGATCGTCGAATTTGACAGTTTTAACTTCAATGTTATACGACGCCAACGCAACGTACGTATAAATTATCAAAACTAGAACATAAGATGGTATTGCCAATGCCCACCACCTTGAAGGGTAGTAATAGACACCTAATTTGTTCAAAGTGGAATCTGGGAGTATTGACCATGATAACCAAATGAATAAGAAAATGCACGAAATAACGTAGGATGAAAAACCTTTATATTCTGCTTGTGATGTCACATTTGTAGAAACCGTCACGTCAGATTCTCTGGCTAATGCATCTGATATAAGTACCAGATTCTCAGATGTATTATTTAGTCCGGATCCATTTTGGTTGTTTAATCCAGGGGTTGAATGATTTGTTCCCAGTGAGTAAAACGAGGGGAGTAGTGAAGTTATGGAGGAAGTTGATAGTGAAAGCATTCTGTTGGATAAAGACGGGGAGTGAAATTGAAGGGCTTGGTGATAGTTCTGAATTGGTACTTGTGGTTGTGGAGATTGAACTGCTGGTGAGAGCTGTTGTTGTTGCTGTTGTTGCTGTTGTTGCTGATTTGTAGAGTTTGGAATTGGAAACAATGACTTATTGTTTTCTGGGGAAGATGATGAGGAGGAGGAAGAAGTTGGTATTTCATCGTTTGTGACAATGAGTTTGTCATCGAGCAATACCAGCGGCATTTTACGTTAATTTGATCGATGTTAAAAGTATATGAGTGTTCATTGCCATTACTTTATTCATCCGTGTTAGCATTATCTTTTATAGTCATCATTCTATCGGTATTCTGATGTTATGATTCTATGCATATTTTATTTATTTCTATGGCTGATCTGCCAATTTTTCAAATGTGTGCGGTCAGAATTGGGAAACCGAAAGAACTGCAAACAAAATGTTTTGTTTGTTTGTTTGTTTGTTTTTGGTAACAGAGTGAATGACTGGCTGGAGTTAATCAGAGAGAGAGATTTTTGTCAATACAGAGAGTTTACAGAAACTGTTAACTTATATGCATATCAACATATTGTTTACTCTAGTATAACAAAAAATAAATCATTTGAAGCACATCAATTGGCCTCGAAACTGGTTAAATACTAATATCATCCACCTTATCTCAAGCCAGTCACCCATATATACATAGATATATATTGCACCCATATTATTTTAATCTTTATCGAGAAGCAATTGAATAATAAATCATGTGTAAGTATGAGTGTATTCATCTATTACAAATTGTTAATTTGTTAACTGGGTCATTGTACAAAGGCTATATGCATAAATGTACATCAAGCTTTAATGGACCCTATCACGCACGCTAAATACTAACCCACTATATTCTTTAACTTGTTCATCCTGTTAAACTAATAAATACTCATATAGCGAAAGGTAAAATGCCACTTGTTGAATTCTGGGCTGACGAAAGTCTGGGAAATTGGGCAGATATAACTGATTCCAGTTCAATTGAAATCCCATTAGCCGAACCTAGCTACAACAATTATAACAATTACGGAAATAGTGGAAGTGGTTACTACGATAATCACCATGGAAATAATGGAAGAGCAGCATTTTCTGGTGGAGGTGGTGCCGAACCTAACTTTAGAACCATGGAGCCACCTTATATTGCCAAATTACAGAATTTGGCAGCAAACACAACCTTCAAATTAATAAAATCATTGTTTGATTCAAGGTACATGAGCTTTGAAAAATGTCTAGTTTTAAAAGATCCAAATCCACCACATCCAAGATTCAGTAGTTCACACAGACCTGAAGTATCTGATAAAAAATGCGCTTTTATTCAATTTCCTACTGTTCAAGAACTACAAAAAGTTTTGAAATGGAATGATATATTTGTTGAAAGAAGTAAAGTCATGATTCAATTGGCTGATTTCCAAGACTTTATGGATGTCAAACAATACAACAAAGACATTGGATTTGATCAAGAGGAAGAAGAAAAAAGAATATTAAATGGAAAATCTTCAGACTTAACAAAATCTAAAGATCATATTCCGCCTCTTGCATCCTCGAGATTCCCACCAATGAAAGGAGATCATTTCATTCACAAGCCAGCTCCTCCAACTCATCATCAAGAACAACAACAACAGCAGCAGCAGCAGCAACACGAACTGCAACCACAAAAACCTAAGCCAAATCCGTTTGGAAAAGCAAAGCCAGTCAATGTAACGGCAGATGATCTTTTAAAGAAAGGCATGTCAATCGAGAATACACAGAATTTAACACCACATCAAAGACATGCTTTAGCTGAACAAACAACAACCTATACACCAACCCCTTATCCAATCTCTGGTGCAGAAACAGCCACCTCACATCCAAATCCACAGCCACATCCACATCCAAAAGTTAACCCATTTGGGGCTGCTAAGCCTGTTGATGTTTTATCCAAGCAATTGGAATTGGAAAAGAAGCTTTCTGAATTGGCTATCAATAGTACCACTTTTAAAACTCTTGCTGCAGCTGAACATGAAAAGATTGAAAAGGAAAATGTTAGAAGTTTACCAACAAAGAAGCCAATCCAACAAAAGAAGGATAAACATAGACAAGAGGAACCTATCACACCAGTTACTTCTACTACTCCAATTTCCCCATCCTCCAAAAAATCGCCTAGTTTAGTTGATAATAACAAAACACTAGCGCAATCCTTGTCAAATGGATTGCCAACTTTCGGTAGTACCCAAAGAAATGAAAAATCACCAATCAGAAAGCAAACACCGGATAAGAAAACTTCTGGAGTTGAAAAATTGAATAAGTCATCAATTACAATGTTAAAACGTTCATCAAATCGTGAATCAACAAGCGAAGGCACTGATAACAATTCAGAGTTTAAAACCAAGAAACCAAGTGTGGATTTGACTAAAAGGGAGATTGATTACGTTAAAGAATTAGAAGAAAAGGGATTAATTGAATCAAATAACAAGTCAAACGAAAGTGAATCACCAGATTTAATAAAACCTGTTGAAAACTTTGTTGAACCTGTTACCGACCAAGTTAGTAAACCTCCTGAGAGGAAATCAAAGAGAAGCGTCAGAGGTTCTTATGGACGTGATAGAGATGCTAGTAAGGAGAAAAATGTTGATCTTGATGCTGATACGAAAGAGGAGCCTGCTGTTGAAAGAATTTCTGTCTTGCATGAAATTGGAAGCCGAGGCGGTAGAGGTCGTGGCGGTATTCGTGCCACCAGAGGTCGAGGTGGAATTTACCATTCTGTTTCTGTTAGATATAGAGAACCAAAAACTGGAACTGGCCCTTCTATTGCTGCTGTTGCTGCTGATAAAGAAACAGGTTCTGCTGTTGATAACAGAAATGGTGAACCTAAATTCAAAACTGAAACCATAACCGATGGTGAAGTTAAGGATGCTGCTGTTGAAGAATCTATCGGACCAAAAGATGTAAAGAAACAACCTCCAAAGAGAGAAAGAAAACCAAGGAAAATTGTTGAGACTGAATTGGTCAGAGGTTCAGCCATAGGTAAAACTTTGGATGAAGAGAAAAGTCTAAAAGATGGTGGTAACGATGGTGACGATAATGAAAATAATGATGATGGTGGATCTTCCGATACTACTACACTAGCAACAAGGGGTAGAGGTGGATATCGTGGCAGAGGTAGAGGTAGGGGTAGAGGTAGAGGTGGTTACAGAGGTAGGGGTGGTCATGGAGGAGAGCATATTTCCAGTTTGAAATATGTTAAACCAGGATTAGCTGCTAATGGAGAAGTTCTGAAAGATTCAACCTAATCGAAATAGAACTTCCCTTTTTTATTGCTTTATTCCAGAAATTGATTTTGTTTTATTTTTATTTTTTATGTTTTTATGTTTTTCTGTCACTATTTTGCATATCTTTTCTTTTCTTTTTCTTTTTTCTTATCATTTTGTATTTTTGTATAATTGATCTATTCTATTACAACTTTGTGTTTTCTTTCTACTTTATTTTTTTGTTCGTAATGATTTTCTTCCCCCCCCCCTTCTTTTCTTCCTCATTGTCTCCTTATTTATTTATTTTTTGTTTCTCCCCTGTATACTTTTGTTAAAATGTGTTTGTTAATTATATAGTAAAATAAAACTTAAAAAAGAATTGGAAAAAAGAAAGTCCAAATTACCAATAATGATCGGTATCGAGTGTTCAACAAACGTTGAATCTGCGTATTGAACTCAACAACTACGAAAGAGGGACTAGAGGAGTTTAGCCTCCCATCTTCCGTGTCAACCACCCGCAAGGCCTCCCATTCCAGTGGGTATGCAGGAAACACCCCCACTGGATCGTTTCTGATGGCACTCGCCCAGCGTTTACACGCCACGGATTCTCTCAAGAGAATCTTTTACGACATGCGGAGGGAAGCAGGGGAGGGAAGAGTGGCAAGGGAAAGGAGTTAACTTCCCCACGCCCCTCGCCCCACCACGTACATCAAACCGCAAATGCCGCTAGGTGGAGAAAATCACCGAATTTCCCACTCGCCATTTTACTATTAACTTGCAACTGACTAGGTTGCACTTTTGAACGCGAGTCTACGCAGATTTTGGCAATTTGGACTTGGATATTTTAAAAATTTAGCAAATATAGCGGCAGAAACAACTGCACTAAATGTACAAATTTTTTTAAACTTTTAGAGCGACAAGGGATTTATTTATGCTTGGTTAGACTGTTTGTGATATTGTCATCAATTACATAATTATTCCAAAAATAGTAATAACGGTTTTTATTATCGAGGATTGAGAAAACATTCTCTACCCATTCCTAGTATCCCTACCTATGAGTAGCACGGCTATCATCCAAGGTAGCTTAGTCACGATACCTCCTCCGGGTAATTTAAAATAGTATGAGCTACATACTAAGTGAGTTCAATAATTGAGACTTGTTCAAGGTCTAGTGACTAATTTTGGAAACACACAGTTGGATTCAATAAATGTAATCCAATTGAAATAGATTCTCTAAGTTAATTATATAACAAATAAAGACATCTCCTATTAAAATTTTCTATCCAGTTTTGATATATAAAACTTCCCCCCCTTCTTCTAAAGAGATCAGATTGTAACTTCTTTAGAAACAAGTGGAAATCTACAGATCTATTTTTGTTGTATTTCCATCTGAACTTTAGTGACAGAATTATCACTAGCTTGCATAAATTCGTACAGACTCTCTTATGACATTGTTATTGTTGTGGTTTATTTTATAAATACCACAAGTTTGAATCAATTACAGAGAATCTCACTCTGAATAAAAGTGAGGTTTGACATTTATACCTCAACCTTCAATATATTAATGTATGGGCAGCAAGTTATTAAAACATCCAATAGGTTGTTAAAAAGATTTTAAAGTTTCAAGGAGCAACTTTGGTATAATAAAAGTGTGTGTGGCTGGCTACACAGGTTAACTAGAATATTTCTATCGTTCAATTATACACGTTGAATTATTCTATACACTTAAAACCATTCTTACTTTAGCTGAAAAAGAAACAGACTATTTATCGGAAGATATATTTTCTAAAGTTTCCAACATTTGATAAACATAATTACTCATATGTTGTAAATTTTCCATATCGTAAACGGTTTCAACGTTATCGGTTGATTTTCTCTTGAAGTTCGGATTGTCGTACATTTCACCAGTAACTAACTGCAACTTATCACTCTTCCCTTTGTTCAGTAAAAGTAAACCAATCTGGGAAGTTTGGTAAGTTAATGAATCACCAAACACGTACAGTCCTTTCAAGCAACTTTGTAGAACAGTTTGAAAATTCAAACTGTTTGACCAAAGGCCAGCATCTTTAGTCTTCACTAATGAAAGAATTATATAGTTGAATTTCTGGGATTTCAATTCATGTGGTAGTAAAACCATTGGAGTATCTGTGCCAAAGACACTAACTATGGATGAACAACGAACTTTCAAGATTTCTTCAATTAGAAGTTGTTGGGTTTTGTATGCTGCCACAATAACAATATCTGAATTTTGATATTTCAACAATTTTAGATACATGTATAAAAACACTGAGTATTCGGCTTCTTCGACATTCTGATATAATCCAGATTGCTGATTCTCAACTTCACCTTCACCCTTAACGTTTATAAATTGACTAACGTTTCTCAAGCCAGGATTTGCTAATAATTGTTGATTTTCCAAATGTTTTGCCAATTGATTCAATTCAGGTCTGGTCCCAAACTGAACGTTAAGAGAATTTGGATTAATACCAGATTTACTAAACAGAGCTAAAATTGAATCTGATGCACTGATTAATGAGTTACCACTAACAATTAATCTTTTTATATTATTCGGATGTTTGTTAATCGATAAAGATAGTAAAAATTCTAGTTCAGAAATATGACCAGCATCAAAAACAATTAAATTATCAAAAATCAAATCATTCAGATTCTGTTTGTTTGATAATATCTCATCAATTGTTAATGAAATCAATTTGGAATTCTTTTTTAGATTAATATTCGATACATCTTTTTCTGTTTTGATCAGTTGATATTTCTCTAAACTCCCGATTTTTTTGATCTTGTTCAAAATTTTTGTATAATGATAAACTGTGTTTTTCATATTATCGGCAAATGATAAATCGTTGTTGATTTCAAATTTATCATCTTTGAATGGATAAAGCTTTTTCAAATTTTCATTGCTTAAACCATTTTCTTTTAATCTGAAAGAGAATTCAGTCCATCTCTTGTTGATATGGAAAGAGTATAGCATCTTGGCTGATTTGTAATCATTACCATAAGCCCCTTCAAGTTCCAAGCTGCTTGCTAGCTCTTCCATTTCAGTCAACAAATCAAAATATTCCTTCTTCAAGTCATTTGAATGTTCAACGGTCCACGGATTATCAACGTTAATCAATTTTAAAATACGTCGCTGAGATTGTTTGGAGTTCGTGATTAACAGAGTACGTTCGGTTTGGAAATTATCATTTATTGAATTGATGATTTGAGAAATTACAGCTGATTTTCCGGAACTGATCGGTCCATCAATTAAGGTTAATCCTGGTAAGCAACCTTGGATGATAGTTTTCAATTGTGGTTCAGTGTATTCGATTTCATTGTCTGTCAGGGTGTTTTGTAGTGGTGTATAACTTTTAATACTAGAAATCTCTTCTTTTCCAGGTGTTAGTTCTATAGAAAATGGATGCGATAAAGTCATACTAGTAATAGGACCATCATTGAGCTTTCTTTTCTTTGTAGGTTCATCGGTAGTAGCAACATCAAAGAGATTGTATAGTTTTTCAGAATCTTTAACGATTGACCCCAACTTCAAAAACATTGGTTTATCTAACAGGTTATAATATATAGATTGTGATGGATTGCCAAATCGCAAAAACAGATCAATGATCCATGGAGGTAAAGTAAAATCAATAGATTTTCTTAAACGTAAAACATTTTCACAAAGTTTGATATCATTTTGTATATCACTGCTTGTTTTTAACATAAAGTTAACACTATTAAATTCTATATCTTTGTACTTACCTTCAATTTCAACAAGGTATCGATAAGAACGATTCTTTGTGGTTGCTGTTATTTTGATTAACTTTGCTGGTACTAAAATCTCAATAGATTCAGTCAGATGTAACAAATATATGGTGCTACCATAATCTAGTAATTTATCCCACTCATCCTGAATATCGTAGCTCATACCTTTAAAGTATAAGATTGCTTCACACGTGAGTTTCGAAGAGTCAGAATCAAAAGAATTTTTTTGTGTTTCATGGATAGTTAATTTATGAGTTAACGGAATACAAAACTTACTTGCGCCTTTGAAAACTATGGTTCCATCATCTGACTTCTGTGATTTCAACCTTTTGATTACACTATCTAAGAATATCTTAGATTTTGAATTTATACTTTGTTTTTGTTGCTTAATTGTTCTCCATAGAAAATCATTTATTGATAGGTATCCAATGCTATGATAAATCGTTGATTTTTCATCATTTGCTTCGTGTAAAACTGTATTATGGTCAGGTAGAACATTGCTATCAATTTCATATGTCTTCAAGTGATCACAGTACTTGTACCAAAGTGCATCAATTATAAACCTACTATCAACTTCAAGTCCATTTGAATATTCCAAATTCAATTGTAACTCTGCTGATAATCTTTTCAATTGATCGATGTTCAACTTGCTGAAAAACTTAACTAGCAAACTACTATTTTGAGCAAAATCCTCAATATTTGGATATTTAACAAACTCTTCCATATTAAATTCAGAGAATGAAACACGTTGTAATTTTGAAAAATTCTTGTGAAAGGATGATCTACTCATTTCGTAGGATGTTGAATCTCCAGTTGTATCGTCGATTGGGTAGTATATTAAATATTGCAATAAATCAAATCTATCTTTTGAAATTTGGTTTTTAAATGGCACTAGAAATGATAGTTCCTTCAATAACGGATTGGTGAATCTCCTTGTTGGTAAGTATGAAATTATATCTGATATTAAAGTTAGCTTCAAATCCAAAGATTCAAAGTTTTGCTTCGTCACCATTGTATCGGTGAAAAATTTGTAGAACCAATTTTTGGTCAAGTATAAATCTTCTTTAACATCCCCTTGGCTTTCATTGTATCGTTTTAGTTGCTTATCAAACATTTTTTTCAATTCGTCATCTCGTTGCAATAGCTTCTCTTTATAGGTAAAATTTTCCCATATCAAAATTGAAAACAATGGGCTCAACTCTTTTCTTATGCTCTTAGTTTGTATGTTCTGTATCAAAATAATCATAAATCTAATTAATTCGATATTTGGGTCGGGTCTATTGTTAAAAATTGATAGAACCCTACTGAACAACCCATGGAACTTTGAAGTATCTTGAGTCACCTCGTTCAGTATGGAAGAATGATCTGTTGATAAGGTTACCAGGTAAACAATCAATAAAACATGATTTTCTGGAACATCTCTATGGAAATGATGCCACCCATAGTTTTTTAAGAACTTGGAAGATATCAATTCTTGTACCGTATTATTTGCATCATCTTGATGATCATTCAGAATTAATGAAAATACAGAGTCGATCAGTTCACTACTGTACTTTTTTGGCCTAGAATTATCCCAACCTCGTTTCAGTTTCTGTAAACTCATATCCTTAGCCCAATTTTTATAGTAACTGTGTGTTGCCAATTGTTAACTCTCCTTATTGCAATTATCTCCAAACAAACTGTTCAAGTCCTTGTCAAACAAAGCAACGAGAGAATTTACTTATAGAAATAAGAACAAGCCAAAGTGAGCCGCAAGTTCATTTGAACCACACACGACCTTTTTGTTTCCTTACAAAAAAAAATCTGAAAATTTTTTATGATTTTTTTTATTTTGTATTATATTCTAATTAGAACTTAATAAAAATTTTCCATATTAAGCAGTTCTATCTTATCTGAATTACATTTCAAAGTTTCTATTGCAAGTGTTTATACAAAACTTTACCCTTGTACAAACTCCCACACACGTATATATATACTACAATGAACAGAGGTAGAGGCGGCTTCAGCAGAGGAGGTGGACGTGGTGGTTTCAGATCAGGACCACCAATTCAACAAGGTCCACCAGACAAAGTCTTCGAAATGGGTGTTTTCATGCACTCATGTGAAGGTGACATTGTCTGTAAATCAATCAATGAAAAAATTCCATATTTTAATGCCCCAATATATCTAGAAAACAAGACTCAAGTTGGTAAAGTTGATGAAATTCTAGGTCCATTAAACGAAGTTTTCTTCACTATCAAACCAAGTGAAGGTGTTCAAGCAACCTCCTTCAAGGACGGCGATAAATTCTACATTGCTGCCGATAAATTATTACCAATAGAGAGATTTTTACCAAAGGCTAAGGACGTTGGCCCAAAGGCTCCAAGAAAGAAGTCTGCTAGAGGTGGTGCTGGTGCCGGACGTGGTGGTGCTAGAGGTGGTTTCGGTGGCCGTGGTGGTGCTAGAGGTGGTGCCAGAGGAGGTTTCGCTGGCCGTGGTGGATCTAGAGGTGGTTTTGGCGGATCTAGAGGTGGATCTAGAGGTGGCTTTGGTGGTTCCAGAGGTGGATCTAGAGGTGGTTTTGGTGGTTCCAGAGGTGGATCAAGGGGTGGAAGAGGTGGATTCTAAAAATAATCTTTTAAAATCAAATACCGCATGCACAGTTTATCACAGTTATCGAAATAAGTCTACTTTATCATTAAACTTGTATTTTTGTAAGTTATAATAGTCCGTTTCCTTTTGTTCTTATTGCTATTATCCATATATATATCATTTGTTTGGGTTGGCTGATTAATTAGTTACTAGTATATCCATTTCCAGTTTTTATATTATTTGTACGTTTGAAATTATAGTTTTTTTTTGTGTTAATTTAGCTTTTAAATGAAAGAGAAACAAGTCCGAATAGAATTTTTTTTTAAAACTGTATCGGTTCTAAGGTAACTATGTAAAAGATTGGATTACAATTTTGGATAGTACATAAATAATGTTAATAAAAGACAAACAGAAAAAAAAAAGATCACGAGCTAAAAAACAGACAACCAAAGCATCGGCACATATATATTGGTTTAAATACGGTGGTCCATCAAAAAGAAGAAAAAAATGGATGGAGACAAAGAGCAAACATCGAAAACCGGGTCATTAGGTAAGAGATTATAATTTGGGGTAAAATAAGGTGTCACTGGATAATAATGGTGATGGTAAGATTCTAAGTGAAATCTTCTGCCAATTCATCTGGAGCGTTTTGTACGCTGCTCTTTATTTTGTTCAAGATTCTAATCTTCAAAGCATCCAATCTTGAGAATTTATCGTAATTCTTGGAACAGTTCCCAATATCATCAGCAGAACCTTCTTTAACGGCAGCAACTAGAGCAGCGGCAAATTCATGTTCCCTAGTGGTTTCAAAGCTTGGATCCCATTGAGTAAATCTTTGTAGCAAAGCATTTCCACTTGCGTAATCGTTGTTATCAGCCAATCTACATAATATTGCCTTCAAAAAATAATCCTTTAATGACCATTTAGCCAAATTGTTATTCAATGATTCTTTAGCGATTCTCTCGTAGGTAGACGCAGCTTTAGAGTAGTTTTGAATGGAGTCGTCACAGTATAAATCAGCAACCTTCAATGCATATTTGTTGGCCAATGCAGTTGCAGAATCACCTTTAAACCATTCACTAGCATCTTCGTAAGCTGCAATAGACTTATCAATTTGGCTCAATTCATTTTCATATAATTCACCTAAATCGGCTTTGAAATTGGCACTTCTTCTAAATTGACCTTTTCTAACGAACAATTCAATCGCTTGTTCTAAACATCTTGCTGATTCAACAGGCACTTCATTTTTAAATGATTTGTAGGCTTCAACTAATGTATTGGCGGCTTCGTCTGGCGAATCTGCCTTCTTTTGACAGTCTGCCGCTTTTTCAAATGCTTGGCCAGCTTGGGTATGTTTCTTTTGTAACTTGTAAACGTTTGCAGCTTGAACGTATAAGTCAGCAGCTTCTTCGTATCTTGATTCTTGAGATGGACCAAAGAATGAGGAAAATCCGGAAACTTTCTTGCATTTCTTTTCAGCCTGTTAGAAATTGGGAACAACAGTATTATTGTTATAAATGTTAGTAACTCATGTATGTCACTTGATATGAATTAGAACAACTTGATTACTTACTTCGGCAATTAGAGCTTCTGGGTTAGACATGTTCTATAATTAACTATAAATGACTGTAATGATTACACAAAGAGAAGAGTGGGTCGATGGATGAGAGAGTTGCCCTGATTTCTATAAACGAAGTTGATTTCCTTAGGACTTGTTGCGATTTGCATTCTCAGATTACATTAGAAAACGAGAAAACAACAGACAAGCAAGTTAATTTGTCGGCGCACGTATAAGAAGGCTGTGCTGTTTAATAAGGGAGACTTTTTTTGGATATCCTTTTTTAACATGGCGACACAATGGAAGCCTGTATCAATCATACAGTTTGTAAAGTGTATATATATATTGACATCAGAGTTTTAAACATAAATTAATCATCCACATTGTCACTTAATTTTGAAGAGTACCTATAAGTTTTTCCCCTATGTTTTCATCTATTACAGTCATTAATGGTTTAGTTACTTCTTAAAGATCAGCTGTTCAATTAGTATGTTTTATTAATCTCTTTGTCAACTATCGTTGTTGAAGCCAACGCTGGATCAGTTTTATACACCATTTTTTGTGATTCCGTTGGTCTTATCAATCTGATAAACAGTTTATCAGTGCATATAATCAAGCTGAAAAACAACAGTACCTGGACCTTTAGCCCAAAAACTCCCAAAACTAAGAAGTTCAAAATAAATTGAAAAAATTCAATAGAAACCTGTTGAATAGATTCCTAAATCTTAACTTTTTCATCCAAACAGCAATAGTATCAACATACTCAAATATTTTAGATGATGTAAGAGGAAAAGCATCTCGGGAACCTGCTCTAAAATTATTTTACCTAACTCTACACGAACTAGCGTTTGTTTTATTGGAACGCTTCTCAATCTATATCTTTAATAATCTTATATAAGAAGCTTAACTACCAGTAGCTCAACTTGTTGGTTCACAGTTTTTCTAACTTTACTCATACTTTTTTCTTGCCCACTTTTCTATTATTCTAAAAACTTTTTAAAAGGTGCCTTTGTAGTTTCGTCGCTTTTATGGTTAGCTGCTAATAATTAGAAGTAATTTCCTTTCTTTCTCAGCTAGTTATAAATGTGTAAAATTACACTTATTTCTTGAGATTTTTCTAGGTTAATAAAAACTGTTTGAACGTATTTAACAGTATTTATAAACATTGTTGTCTTTTTTTGTTACCACTTATATCTTAATCGATAGTACAAGCATCTAAACAGTGATAAACAAACAAAACAAATATATAATAAGTATCGAGGATTGAGAAAACATTATTAGTTAATTATACAACAAATAAAGACATCTATTAAAAATCCAATTGCGTGTTTCCAAAAATTAGTCACTAGACCTTGAACAAGTCTCAATTATTGAACTCACTTGGTATGTAGCTCATACTATTTTAAATTACCCCGAGGAAGTATCCATGACTAAGCTACCTTGGATGATAGCCGTGCTACTCATACCCATAAAGAGGTAGGGATACTAGGAATGGGTAGATAATGTTTTCTCAATCCTCGATAATCTATAGGAGAAGTAACTAAATAGGTATAAAGAGGAAATAGAAATATATATAGTAAGAATGTGGAGTGTCGACGTCGTTGTCGGCAACTCAAAGGTATTTCCTAATTTAGTAATCTCAAAATAAACGTATTAATAAGGGAGGCGCCGCACCGTTAGAAGGTCGGCGTCGCATCAAGAAGACGAGGTAATCTATGTGGAGGTGGAATCCCTACATTCCTTGTAATGAATCGATCGTTATATAAAACTATTTGAAATCAAAATTAGTATTTTATTTGATAATCCTCCACCTTAATCTATAGGAGAAGTAACTAAATAGGTATAAAGAGTAAATAGAAATATATATAGTAAGAATGTAGAGTGTCGACGAGGCTGTCGGCAACTCGAGAGTATTTCCT